>PVKZ01006438.1:0-35308 GCA_004027375.1 Macroglossus sobrinus | reverse complement strand
GTGGGGGCCCAGGGGCGTGTCCCGCCTCCCCTGGGGCGGAGTTATCGCCAGAGACTGGCCCCCAGACCCCAGAGCAGCAGTCCAGCCCAGGTCCAGTAACTGAGGATCCAGTGCCATTTTCCAGTCTTTATGGCCCTCGGGGGCCCCAGGTGGTACATTCTCATGGAGTCACAGGATGTGTATTTCTTGGACTGTTTTCTTAGATGCTCCCTGCTGGGACCCAGCTGGCCCAGTAGGCACCCTCTCTAGCACAAACAGCTCACTGTGCCCCAGTGCTGGGGTCAAGGCAGGGGTACTACCTCTGGGCCTGCCCCATGCTGTCTACAGCTTTCCCGGGAGGGGTAGAGGCTGAGGGGTGGGGTCAGGAGCAGATCTTCTGGGCTCACCCTTTCCCCGCCTGCAGAGCGCTCCTCCCTGTCACCTCCCAGGATGCAGCTTTGCCCCGCTTGCATCCACTCAGGCTGCACACTCTGCCCTGCCTGACACCCTGGCAAGGCCCCGCTTAGGTGGCTCTCAGTGGCAGGGGAGCTGAGGTGTACTGGATCCCAGGCACCTGCTGCCCCTGCTGTGACCTCAGCCCAGCTGGACCCCTTAGGAAGGACAGGGAGGGGGATGATGGGCCTGGTGCCCTCTGTTGCTGTATGGGGCGCTTTTGGGAAGAGGGACCCCTTGGAGCTCTCAAGGGAGGTAGCCCCGCAGCCCTGGAAAACACTAGGTGGATCCCTGCAAGTCTGGGGTTCTGTTGGAGGCCCACAGAGCCCCCAAAAGCCTTTAAGTTGTGGCTCCCAGAGCACTAGGGAGCACCCAGCTGCCCTCATGGGGCTCCAGGGCTCTGGGGGTCAGGTGCAGAGCACAAAGTGGGGGTGCACAGAGCCTCAGGCCTAGGGAGTGGGGCCAAGCCTAAGAGGGAGGCCTGGGGGAGGCACAGAGCCCTCAGGAGCCATCAGGACTCTTCAGGGCAGGGGGCCCCTCAGACCCCTGGGGCAGGAGGCTCAGACAGAGCCCCTTGGCGTGGAGCCCTCGGCCATCCATCTGGCACGTGGCGACGAATGGATGTGGCTGCCCTTGGGGAATAAATGGAGAGGGGGAGACTACGACATATGGGCATCACCTCTTCCCTCACTTTGCTCATGCCAGACACCACACTGGTTGTCGAGCACAGCTACCCAGCCACCTTCCTGCAACCGATGGAGGACCAGAGACTTAAGAGGGCCTTTCCAGCCAGAAGCCATGCCATCCCTCTTCCCTTGGGAGGCCCCAAGCCCATTTCCCCTTCCTCTCATGCTATCCCTTCTCTCCACCCCAGCTACTCCTGAGCTTTGTTTGGCATGTCAACCTTGCCACTTCCCCAGGTCCCACGCAGGGTTCGCTAGTCTCCACTTGCCCCTCTTGGTCAACGGCAATCCCGGGTCGTGCTTGTGGGGTTCTCGCCTAACATACTCAATTTGGGATCGGCTGCTGAAACAAGCTGTCACTGTGACCCTCTGGGGTCTGGCACATTGGCGACCTACTTGATTTGCCCCTCCCCCTTGTAAAGGCTCCTCGATCTGACTGACCATCAGTCTTTTATTACTGATGCGACAGCATCCCCTCTCCCTGCCTACCACCCACCATGGAGCATCCGGGTCCCAGCCCTTGTACTGGGATGGTGAGGGGAAGAAACTGGGGGCCTGGGGAGCCTATGGCCCGGGTGGCTGTGCACTGGGAGATGAGCCAGGTGGGAGTGGCTCGTAGCAAACAACAGAGGCTGCGGCTGTGGAAGTGGTAAGAAACAGAATTTTTTTCATTTTTTGGTATATTTTAAAATGCACAAAAAGCATGTTACTTTTAGGAAAACACCCCCCAAAATGTGGGGAAACTCCAGGGTGCGGCAAAGAGAAATGGCCAGGAGCTGGGCGTAAGAGAGTCCCAGACCCAGCCCTGACCCAAGCTTGCTGTGTGGCCATAGACAGCTGAGAGCCCGAGAGGCTCAGGAGACCTGGGCGCATGTGCTGGCACTGTACGGGCACCGTGCCAGGTGAGACACTGGGGTTCGTTGTGTCCTATCACTTGTAGCAAGGAGCCAGTCAGAGGTGAGAGGGACCAATGCCAGGGCCCCACCTGTCCAGGAAGCCCAGGCCTCACCTCTGCGTCCCGCCTGCCAGCCGCTACCTTCCCACCCTCTGCTGGCAGCATAGCAACAGGAGGCCTGGCCTCGCGAGACATCCTACCCTGGGTTTCCTTAGTGCCATTTAAAAATTACATATGGATAACTTGAAGACTATGACAGGACACCTGCTGATAAGTGAGAATATTGTCAGATGAGGAGTCGGATTACCAGGAGGGGACAGGGCATCTCAGAGTACTGTGAACCTTTCCCTGTCATTAAAGGAGCAGCTTTCCAGGGGAAACAGCCCACCGAGCACATGCGGCCCTCGGATACAGAAGATGGAGTCAGCTCTCCCCAGTGACGGCATTCGAAGCCAGCATGGTGAGTACTCTGGGTAATGAGTCAGAGAGTGGACTCCACAAGCAAAGCACCAAGGTGTCTATAGGTAACAGGTGATCCGTATCAAAAGCCCTGAGCAAAAAGGAGTAACAGACAGAGCCAGGTGGTGACCCTGGAGACCTAGGGCAGGGGCCCCAGACTGAGAAATCTGACCCCTCCCCCAGCAGGAAGAGCCCAGGCATTAAAAATAAACGGTCTTTTTATTTTACGTCCACGAAAACAAAGTCAGGGTGGCCTTTGGTTAATCCCCCCAACGAGGTGACGACAAACAGAAGGCATGCAATGACAACAACCATGTTCTCTCCAGGAGAAGGGTCTTACTCTCCTGGACCCTAAGGGTCAGAGGCAAGCAGGGCCAGGAGGCTCCAGAGGTAGGCCAGCCCAGGCCCACCATGCTGCAGAGGGCCCGGGCTTGCCGCCTCCGTGGCAGGACAAGGCAGGACAAGGCAGGACAAGGCATGGGGAGCAAGCACTGCCCCAGGCCAGGCCAGGTGCTCCCAAGCTAGAACACACAGAAAAACCCCACCCCCGCCCCCAACAAACACTCCTAAGGCAGTTGGCCATGAAGCCAGCCAGACCCTCAGGGTTCCGTCCAGAAGGGGTTGCCATCCTCAGCCTGCATGGAATAGTAAACAAGGAGCAGGAAGGCAGCAAACACCACGAACAGGAGCAGCTGGCCCCAGAGTGGGACCTGGCGGTCCTGGCCCAGACCAGCCCCAGGCGCCTGCTTTTCGGGCCGAATGGCACGGCGGGTGAGCCACAAAGGGGAAGAAGATGAAGATGAGGACACCGAAGAGGTGGAGGAGGATGTGGGATAATAGGACAGGCCCAGGGAGCCTCTGGAGATGTTGGAAACGGGGCGGTAGTGCGCGATGCTCTGGTAGGCACTGTCCCGGCCATACACGGGGCGTTCCCTAAGGCAAAGAGGGGAGCAGATGGGCCAGGAGGGCTTGGGCCCAGAATCAGTCCTGGTCCCTGGCCCTCTCCACTACTCACCTATCCTTGCCCTCCTCTTCAGAAGAGAAAAGACCGTCATCACGGACCTAAAGAAGGGTCAGGGTGAAGAGAGTGACTGGCAGGGTCAGTGTGGCCCTGTCACAGCTCTCAGTCCAAACTTCCCTGGCTGGCCTTACATCCGTGAGGCATTGCCAATGCTCGGTGACCGTCCTGGCTTCCTGCACCCCACCTTCTGCCCCAGGATTCTCAGAGCTCAAACCCGGATTCCAGACCGGGGCCAGGGCATGTCCCACGTGCTCTAGTCAAATAGTTCGGAAGAATCCCCCAAGGGAGGGCCCTGCCAGGTGGGTGTCTGCTGACACCTCCTCTCCCTGGAGGCTTCAGAGCCACCATTTGCACCCAGTGGCCCTTGGAATTACCCAAACCCAGACATGACTCCCTGAGGTTGTACCTGCATACATACAGCACAAGGTGTCCAACAATTAGCTCACCTGGTGGTGAAAGGTGTCAGCATCTGAGAGCGAAGCGGAGGGCTGGCGGAAGCCCTTGGATGTGCCCACAAACTCAGGCTCCCCGTAAGTCCTGGTGCTCAAGTAACTCTCTTCATAGTAGTCGTCATTATAGCCTTGGGAAGGGGGGGCAGCGGTAGCAGAGGGGGCAGCGGTGTCCCCCACCTAGCCCAATGGCCTTAATTTGAATCCCATTTGGGGCCGGTGATATGGTTTCTCCCCTCCCGGGCTGCTGAGGGATGGTGGGGGTTGAGGTCGCACGTTCTCCCTGACATTGGGGTCCCCGAGGGAGTGGAATGATGTCAGGGCCCATCCCACCGCTGCCTTACCCTTGCTCTGGTAAAGTAAGGCGTCCTCTTTCTTGGGGAGATCGTACATATCCGAGTCCACAGATGCAGTGTCTGAGTCTGAATGGGAGGGCAGGACCATTTGCCCCAGGATCATTTTTCCCCCTGCCCCTCCCAGCCAGTGCCCCTGCCACACTCGAGACCCCAGCCTCCCCATAGCCCAAACCCTGTCCCCACGGGGGACCAGGTGGGGCTCTGGGGCGGGGGCCTCACCGGAGAACCGATAGGAGAAAGAGGATGCAGACGAGTTCGGGGGCGCGAGTCTCCGCCTCTGGGTCTCGTACTCGAAAATTTTCTTTTCGTAGAGCTTGCGAGTGGAGCCTGGCCAGACACAGGGCGCCGGGCGGTCAGGGGCGCGGGCAGGGAAGCAGGGGAACGGGTGCCAGGAGGGGCGGACCGCGGGCGGAGTGCCGGGAGGGGTCGGGGGGGCACGGGGCCTAGCGCGGGGAGGGGGCCCGCCCGCCGCCCGCCGCCCGCCACCCGCCCGCCGCCGCCGCGTACCCACGACAGGCCCGTGCGGGATGTTGTACTGGCGCAGCACCGCGGCCAGCTCAGCGTCCGACAGCACCGCGTAGTCGTCCATGGCGGGCGGCGGAGGCCTGGAGGTGGCCTGGGCCTGCAACACAGGTCTAGCTACGACAGCCTCCGAGCGAGACGAGGGGAACGCGAACGCCTCGGGAGCGGCTGCACCCGCGTCACGCCTGCGTCACGCTCCTGTCACAGCCGCGGGGTCTACGGGCTGCGCGCGCAGGGCAGGGCGGGGCCAGGCCGCTAGGAGGCAGCCGGCGCAGACCAGTCCGGCCGTGGGAGTGAGCGGGGCGGGGCTGCTGAGCCCAGGGGCGAGAGTGATTGGCTGGGGGCGAAAGGGGCGGGGCGCGAGCGGGAGCCGGAGCCGCGCAGGCCCGTAGTATGGGAGAAGCGGGCCGGTGCGGGGCGCGTGCCCAAGGGGCGGGGCGGGGCGGGGCGGGGCGGGGCGGGGCGGCCAGGCGTCACAGGTTGCAGTGCTCAGGCTAGACCTAAGAGAGGAGCGGGGCCCGGGCGCTAGAAGAACAAGCGTACACTCACCAGGACAAGGGACCAGGGCGGGCCCGACGAGTCCAGGCGTCACCCACTGGCGCATTCAGCCGAGAAATGAGGAGGAGTAGAACTGTGCGAGTGGAACTGGCAGAAACCGGCCGGGATGTGGGAGCCGGACGGGGCCCGCGCGCTTCGAGTGGAGCGCTCCCCAAGTTACGTGGGATCCACCCTGTCCCCGCTGTCCGTGCTACCCACGCTCCCCTCGGGTTCCAGCGTCCGGGGTTCCCCGATCACACCCCAGCCAGCCGACCCGGCAGCAGCAGGAAGGGGCCCGATCCTAAGGGTGGGCACTTGGACAGTGCAGGTCCCGGGCCAGGCGCTGAGGCGAGCGCTATAAACGGGCGCCCCCCACGAGGGTAGGGGGCCGGGCAGAGCCGGTACCCTAGGCCGGCCCCCGACCTCATGGCCCAGGCTGGCCTGTGCACCTGCGCTCGCCAGTCCCCAGCGCTTCCCTCCCTCCCTGCTCCACTCGGGAGGAAATGGGGCACTGGGCCAGGAGGCCGCCAGCACTCCAGGAGCAAGCAGTCTTGGAAGGGGCTGGGCGTGCCAATGGGCACTGGCAGAGGCGCCATGTGATGCGTGCAGAGACAGCGAGTGTCCGCCTGGGGTTGCCGTCCACCTGGGGGACACTGGGGGTTTCCTCTCCTGTCTGAATGGCTCCTGAGCCCCGCGTGACCCGGGAGATGGCCAGGCGTGGGCCCCTTCCAGATTGAACGGCCTTCTGGGGGTTCCAATAAGGCTTGGCAGCCTCTGAGCCCCTGCGTCTGGGTAGGCTTCAGTACCCTGGCAGTGCAGAGGGCCGTTCCCCAGGACAGGGGGCCAGGGGACTGAGGGGAAAGTCACAGAAGGCTGTCCCTCCAAAGCCTACTGAGGAGCCTGGACTGTCACTAGGCCTAGGTCAGTGAAGAAGTGTCCCTGTGGAGATCGGAAAGGAGGTAACACATTCTAAACAAAGACAGCCAGCGGACTGTGGGGCCAACAGAGGCACCCTGCCCCTGGGAGGCCCAGCACTGGGATCATGGGGAGAGATGAGGTGCTATCCCTGGTCCCATAGATGCCAGCTGGTGACAGGGAACAGAGGGCAGGAGGGCTCTGGTTCAGACTCAGGCTGACTGGCCCAGCTGGTGAGGGTCACAGAACATTCTCCATGGAGGTTTGCTCATGGTGTGGAGAAGAGGCCACCCAGGGAGCGGTGAAGAGATGGGACCCTGGTTTGAGCATGCACAAAGACCCTCAGAAGAACTGCCCTTGGCTGGGTTTCTAGAATAGAGGTGAGGCCTCCTCTCTCTCCTGAAATAGGAGGAGGCGTGTAGGTCCCCAGACACGTGCATTGCTTCAGAGCAGGGAGGGAGCTGGCATTTGGGCTCTGGGCCCCTCAGAGGCTGCCTCATGGAATTTCGAGTTTTGGCAAGATCAGACTCCCCAGCACCTCTCCAAGCCTTCTTCTGCAATGCTGGCCCATGTCCCAGAGGCTCGGTCCTCCCCCATGCCACCCCTCCCTGTACACATCCAAGCTGTTTCCTTATGAGGTCAAGGAATTCTAGGTTTGCCTGCTCCCCAAGGAACACCCCCTCCCCTAGCACCTGCCTTGGCACTCTGCTTTTTATGTCCCCCTTGTTGTCCCACTGTGAGGTTCCACCACAGATGGCACCAGGAGGCTGCACTGCAACAGTCCCCTGTGCCCACCTCATGGGCACCTGGAGCCCACATCCAGCTCCCCTTAGCCTGGAGACCCATCCCAGGCCACCATTCCAGACCACCAGAAACCAGTGTGAGCTCTTGACCATCAGAGCTGAGAGGCCCTCTGCCCCACCCCTGTCACATAGAGGAATTGGGGGACCAGACTGGGAAGAGACTGAGTGCAATGATTCATTCACGAATTGTTCCCCCCAACCAGTAACTAGTCCTCTAGGTAATGACCTGGACAGTGTGGCACAGCAGGGGTTCCAAAGTCCTCAGAGGGACTTTGGGGAAATCCGGGTCCTCCAGGGGAGTCTTCCTGGAAAAGGTGGGCAGAGTTAAGTGTTTTGGGGGAACTGTAGTCAACGTAAAACAGGCTAGGAAGCTTCCATGTCCAAGCCCAAGTAAGACAGTTTCTCCTTTAAGGATGGGGAATGGCTTCTAAGCAGTATATTGTATAACTTGCAGTCCCAGCCAGACTGAAAGGTATGAGGAACATAACACAAATACATTTCTCAGCATCTATGTCCAAGGACACGATTGCTCACTGAGCTGTTCATGTTTTCTATAAGATCAGAATCTTCTTACTACTTCGGTAGTAGACAAAACTTTTTTCTTCAGGGATGTTAGAGATCCTTTGCATTTTGTCTGGTATTTGAATGCTTTGAAACATTGCTCAGATGGTGACAAAAGTTATAAGATGATGATTATTGTGAAAATGTCTGTGTAGAAGATTGTCGCCGTCCATATAAAACAGTGAATGGTTAGCTGACCAAAAGTCTCTCAAAGAATGCCTTGGCAGCAGGAGTGGGGCTGATTCTAGTGGTTTTCCCAAACCTTCAACACGAGGAGAAAAGGCCTTTCATTTATGACAATCTCCACCGGAAAACCGCTGGTGTTGTACAAACCTCCGTTCTCTCCAGACCTGGAGGAAACAGAGATGGAGAGTTGTGTTTTGGGTGTGGGTGTGTGTGTGGAAGACAGAGGTGGTAGTGAAAAGAGAGCATTCAAATGGAGGTGGGGATCCCAAGGTCCAGCCATGTGGCCACCACCTCCTTTGTGACCCCCACCTATTGTACCCTTGGCAGTGCCTGTGGCAGGTGAGTTTCTTTCACTGAAGGATAGCCTTGGCCATCAGCTCCAGCACAGCCACCTAATGGGCCTGAACTCAGGTCACTCATCTATCAAGTGATGATAACCCACCACCTTTTTTACAGTGGTTGTTGGGGAGGGGTCCCACCTGAGGGAGCAGTGAGAGATGACCATCCGGGCACTGCTAGGAGGTCCCACCATGGGTCAAAGTGGAAAGGTTATTGCCAGCAGAGCTAGGAAAAGCAGCAGAGGATTCGAGGAGGCTTGGGGGCTGATCAGCGTCTTCCTGTTAGTGTTAAATTGTGAATCCTCTCCCTTCTACTCCCTCCCTCCCTTCCTTCCTTCCTTCCTTCCTCCCTTCCTTCTCTTTTAATGAAATAGAATAGAGAATATCAAAGTGCTTTTCAGGTACTAAGGGACAGTGTCCTTTAGTGAAATGTTTGTTTCGTTATTTGTGTCTGTGTGTGCGTGCACATACTGGCTCAGAATGTAAAAAGTAATTCTTATTGGGGCTTACGGGCAGAATGTTAAAATGACACTGCTTTATGTGGCCTTCCTCGGAAATGACATTTGAGCTGAATCTGAAGCTACCAGGAAATGGGCACGTAAAAGAGGAAGAGGGAGCCTGGCAGTGCCAGGGCATGGCTGTGCCCACCCAGCTCAGAAACACTTGGTTCTTTGGCTGCACCTCACTGTGCACTCCCAGGCTTGGGGACTGAACCTGATTGGTCTCCTAAGAATTCAGTGCTTTCTGTTGCCAGATCCCAGGCCTGGCACTCAGCAGGGGCCAAGTCGGTGGCAGCCAGGCTACTTGCTTGTCACCCGATTCGGGTCCCTGCCCCACTGGGGCCTTGCGGGTGGCAAGCACTCAGTGAACACCTGCAAGGGCCTGTTGTCTCCTCCCACCCCGCAGGGCAGAATCCAACTCGCCTGGCCAGCCCAGGCTTGGGGTGAAGGCAGGGGCAGTGACTGTGGGTGGTTCCCTGAAGGAGATAGCCTTTCTGGCTGAGTTACTACATGGGCCCTGAGGACCCCGCAACCTCTTGAGGCAAACCTCCCCCTCATCACCCCAGCAGTCTTCGCCGGGTGGTGAGCTCATCGAGGGAGGGGGACGTCGCCAGGCGGCCCGGGTGCTTGAGCTCACTGCGCGCCCCCGCGCCCCCCCTCCCGGCTCCTGGGCGATTTTACCAATTAAGGCTTTTTCGCCGGGCCGGGCCGGGCGCGGGGCGGGCGCGGGGCGGGGGTGAGGCCAACAAGAAGGCGGGCGGCGGCGGCCCATTCGCGTGGAGGCGCGCGGCGCGCAGCGGATGCCAGCGGAGCCCCGAGGCGCCAGGCGCGGGCGCGGGCGTGAAGGCGGGCTGGGCGCCACCCTGCGGTAGCGGGCCGCTCGCAAGGACAGCAGGTGAGGCCTCCGCGGCTGGGCTCCACGCGAGATGGTCACCGCGCTGCTCGCGGACCCGGGGCGCGGGTGGCAGAGAAGCCCCGAGAACGCAGATGCCGGCGTGCACCCAGGCCCAAGCCTTGTGCAGCTGGGGTGCTTGAGTGCAGTGCAGTGCCACCTGCGTCTGGGAGTGCTGTGCCCGGGGGCTGCCTTCCCTAGTGTACCCGTGAAGCTGTATCTGTCCCCAAGAGGGTGGAAGCCCAAGGCCATGGATGGCCCTGAGAAAGAGGGATCTGAGTATTTGGTAGCATGTGGGCTCGCTTGGATGCCCATGAGCTGGCCACTGCGTGGCTGGGAAGGATGTCCAGAGAGTAGGACATAGTGTGGGCTGAAGGTGAGTGGCCATCTGGAAGGACACTTCCTAGCCAGAGTGCCTCATGAGAGCGCAACAGTGGGTTCTTGGCTGGCACCAGTCCTCAAGGCAGCAGCTCCTTGGGCACAGGGGAGTGGGTGACGGGGCTGCTGCACTTCATGGGGCCAGGGCAGGGCTGTGGCCAGGCACAGGAAGCAGGGTGTCCCCCGACAAGCCAGATCCCTGGGCTGGGCTGTGAGTCCTGTCTCAGGTTGGCACTGAGCTGTTCACCACCAGCAGCAATAATGCCCAGATTCTCGTGCTACTGGGGTCCAGAAAAAGTAGTCAAGTCCACTGGCAGGCACACCTGTAGGTGCTCCAGGTTACAAGGTCAAGGTGGGAGCTCAGGAAATGAGTCCCCTCACCTGCCACACCTGGACTTGCCTTGGCAGCCCAGGTCTCTTCTCATTGAGTCATTCTGAGGCTTTCCTCACTAGCCGAAGTGCCCCTGTGGGAGGGCCTGGCCTGGGGTCTGAGGGCTGGGCGTGGGGTGGGGGGCGGGGTGTGTCTAACATCCAAGAATCTACTCCAAATAAGGGAAAATATGAAAGAGCTGGATTTAGGCTTCTAAGGACTGACTGCCTGATCTGGGGGCTTTAGGATGGGGCGCCATCTGGTGGTGATACTATGTCCCCTAGGGACAAAAGCCCTTTATACCCCCATCTCTTGACTACCCCAAATAGGGAAAGGCTGGGGCTGGAAGCCAGGACACCCAGCTCTGTCCCCCTTTCTGCTGGAGTTGACTACTGGTCAGTTACTCTGACTCAGTTTCCCTGCTCTCTGAAGATTAAGAAATGAACACTGATGACTCAGTTGGATGGCACCTGGTGAAAAAATCAGTTCTTGATGTAATGCTGTCCTTGGGAACTCGCTTTCCAGTGGGGCAGACAAAGCAGAAAAACAACTCAGCCTGTTTTGAATGGGACCTGGTAGGGAGAAGTCCATCTGTGTCCCCTCTTCACAGCTCTCCCTCCCGTCTCCACCCCAGTTCCCAGACTGTGGTATGGAGTTTTAGTGCAGGTGTGACTGGCAGAGGGGAAGTGGCACAGGAGTTGGGCCTCAGATTGGAAAATGGTATTTGGAGTCCCTACCACCATGTTTGGTAAGGAAACACCAGTGGGGTGACAGGCAGCCTCGAAATGAGTGTGCTGAAGGGCAGGGGAGATGCCATCTGGGACCACAGCCCCGCTACCACGGGTACTGCAGACCGGAGGCACGCTCCAGTCAACCATATTTGGCCATGCCGTGCTGGCTGAACCTTCTGTCCCACAGGCCGTTAGCAGATAGTTACTACTAGTGTGCAGCTCAATCTAAGAATTGAGCAGGAGGAACAGAAACCTAAAGAAGGGAGCATCCTGGAGAGGGGATGTCCATGGGACTGGGAGGAATGAGTCCACTCTGGTGACGAAGCGATGGGTAGCCTGGCTTCTCTGGACTGAAGAGGGTAGCGGTGTGTCCCCAATAGGCCTCTTGCTGGTTCCCGTCTCCCCACAGCAGCCTCCCCGCTGTCTCCAGAGTTACTAGCAGAAATTTAATTTTGAGTGAATAGGTTCCCGATTGCCGTTGGGACACAGTCCAGGCTCCTCAGTAGGCTTCGGAGGGACAGCCTTCTGTGATTTCCCCCTCAGTCCCCTGGCCCCCTGTCCTGGGGAACGGCCCTCTGCACTGCCAGGGTACTGAAGCCTACCCAGACGCAGGGGCTCAGAGGCTGCCAAGCCTTATTGGAACCCCCAGCAGGCCGTTCAATCTGGAAGGGGCCCCCGCCTGGCCATCTCCCGGGTCACGCGGGGCTCAGGGGCCATTCAGACAGGAGAGGAAACCCCCAGTGTCCCCCAGGTGGACGGCAACCCCAGGCGGACACTCGCTGTCTCTGCACGCATCACATGGCACCTCTGCCAGTGCCCATTGGCACGCCCAGCCCCTTCCAAGACTGCTTGCTCCTGGAGTGCTGGCGGCCTCCTGGCCCAGTGCCCCATTTCCTCCCGAGTGGAGCAGGGAGGGAGGGAAGCGCTGGGGACTGGCGAGCGCAGGTGCACAGGCCAGCCTGGGCCATGAGGTCGGGGGCCGGCCTAGGGTACCGGCTCTGCCTAGGTCCCCTACCCTAGTGGGGGGCGCCCGTTTATAGCGCTCGCCTCAGCGCCTGGCCCGGGACCTGCCCGGGACCTGCACTGTCCCAGTGCTCGCCCTTAGGATCGGGCCCCTTCCTGCTGCTGCCAGGTCGGCTTGCTGGGGTGTGGTCGGGGAACCCCAGTCACTGGAGTGCGGGGGAAGTGAGGGTGGCGGAGGCTGCGGGGGGACGGGGCGGAGCCCACATGACTCAGGGAGGGCTAGCTACGCCACCCCCTGCAGGGCCTTTGGGAAGGAAAGTCCCTTGTATGGCGTGCTAGTTGGAGACGAAGTTGTCCAGCGCCATAAGCTGCTTAGCCTTTCCCCGCTGCAGCGTTTCCTGCAGCGCTGGCGCGAGCTGCGGTATTTGGGTATGTCCTTGCCCCCTTCGGGGCCCAGAGGCCCTCCCCAGAGCCCAGGGGTCAGGTCAAAATGGCAGGGGCAGGAGGGGCTTTGGGGAGCATTCCAACGGGCGGGGCGGGGCGGGCCATCCCTGAAGCCCCACCCACGGCCCCGCCCCACCTCGACCCCGCCCCATAGCCCCGCCCCCACCCGCATTTAAAGGGCTCGCTCTCTCCACAGCGCAACCTCCGCTGTCTGCATCCTCCCGCGGACGTTGGAGTGCCTGCGACTTTAATTAAAGGGCCGTCCCCTCGCCTAGGCTGCAGCACCGCCCCTCGGCTCCTCGCGCCTCAAAATGAGTAGCTCCCACTCCCGGGCCGGCCAGAGCGCGGCGGGCGTGGCTCCGGGTGGCGGCGCAGACACGCGAGACGCCGAGATGCCGGCCACCGAGAAGGACCTGGCGGAGGACGCCCCGTGGAAGAAGATCCAGCAGAACACATTCACACGCTGGTGCAACGAGCACCTCAAATGCGTGAGCAAGCGCATCGCCAACCTGCAGACGGACCTGAGCGACGGGCTGCGTCTTATCGCGCTGCTCGAGGTGCTCAGCCAGAAGAAGATGCACCGCAAGCACAACCAGAGGCCCACCTTCCGCCAGATGCAGCTGGAGAACGTGTCGGTGGCGCTCGAGTTCCTGGACCGTGAGAGCATCAAGCTCGTGTCCATTGGTGAGGGCGTGTGCAGCCCCGTGGCGCCGGGAGGGTGAGGGTGAAGGCGGGGGCTCCATGCATCTTCCCATCTTCTCTGGTGGACCCTCCTAGCCGCCACCCTGAGCCCCGGCGCTGCCCCGGCCTCCCCCCAGGCTGCTCAGCTACGCGCGGGCCTCAAGAACAAAGGCGCGCTGGCAGACCGGCCAGGCGGGTGTGCGGACCGCTAAGCGCCCCCGCCCGCCGCGCCCCGGCTGGCCTGAGCCCAGGCTGAGCTCACATCCTCCGCAGGCCGCGCCCCCACCGCTTCACCCGTGGTGGGAGAGGGCCAGAAGGGTGGGCACTGGCCCGACTCTGGCCCTGCGCCCAGCACCCCATCCCTGTGGAGTGGGAGGCCCAGGTTCTCCACCCCCCTAGGGCAGTTTGGAGAGGGCCTTCTGGCTTTCAGACGCCCCTGTAGTTCCTAAACAAGGGAGTTGGAGTTTCTGGTCCCATTGTTCAGAGCTCTCAGCTTTTTTCTGGCCCTGGAAGATCCTCCCACACCCCAAGATGGCTCCAATCTCGTTTAGATCTCCCCCAGGGAACTTAGGGGGCCAGAGTGGGATATGGCTGGCAAAACGGCACCTGAGATGAGTGTGGATGTCAGCCAGTGAAGAGAGTTGGTTTGTAGTCTACTAAGACTTGGAGTTACCATTGGTCTTGGGCCAAACTCTGGTTTCCACATAGGACTTGATTTTCTGAATCTAGAATACATGAGATGGTTGGGAGGTAGGTACTCCAGCGTGTGCTGGGCTCACTGCCAGCCCAGTGTACATGTCATTTGGCTGGTGATGCTGGCATCGACTGGGCATCCCTACTGTAGCATCCCTGGCTCTTCTCAAGATGGAATCTACTTAGGGTCAGGCACCCCACCTGGTGACTTGGGGCAAGGTACAACAGGGAGAGAAGAAGGGGCATGAACTTCCTTTTCTCAGAATTGAAAGGGGCCTTCCAGTTGTCCCTCTGGCCCTGGCACAAGAGAACGAGCCTAAGAAAGTAAGAAACTAAGATCCAGGTGCCCCCAACCACTCAGAGGGCAGTTCTCAAGAACCTCACCTCTTTCTTTGGAATGCCAGTGGAGGCCGCGGCCCACCCCGCAGTCCCAGCCTCAGTCTAGCCAAGCTGAGTCATCTCTGAGCCTTGGGTGGGTGGGGGGGCAACCGGATGTGGGGAGGCGGGCCACACCCCAGCTGTCTGGGGGGGTCTCCCCCCTCCTCCCTTCTTTTGTGAGCTGGCTGGAGCAGGCCTAGTTCCCAGAGCTTTGCCATATAAGGCAAAAAAATGTTGGAAAGCAGCAGTGATTAGGGGAGGGAGGGGATAGGCTGCTGGGGCCTGGGGAAAGGGGGTGGGATGGGGCGGGGCCTTCCAACCAGGCACTCTCCCAGCCCTAGCGGGTCCTTCCCTCCCTCTTCTGTGAGGGGGATGGGGATGGTTTAGGTCTGCCTTCTGTGGACCAGGGGGTGGACCCGGCCTGGCTAAGCCTGACCCAACAGGACTGATGAGTTTGGCCTTGTGTGTCACCTCATGGGTCACAGCAGGACTCTGAGGATGGTGGCCTGGTGGAAAACCCTTGCTGGTCCTGTGCTTCTCTAAACCTTCTAGTCACCCCTAGTCTGAAGTCTCGTCTTCACTCTCCCATCATCTGGGGACAATGCAAGGCAGTAGTGCAGGACCAGGACCAACCCCAGTCTGGGAACACGGAGGCCACTCTGCTTGGAGTGGCTCAGCCAGTCCTCAAGGTGCTGCCTGCTGGATTCAGAGGCCACCTGCCATTGATGACCCTTTTGGTGGCATCCATCCCCTTCTCCCCACCCCCAAGTTGACTCATTAGACAAGTATTTTCTCTTGATTGGGGGTTGGGGTGGAGACGCAGCAGGGATTTCAAAGATGAGCTCTTAGGAAGCCCGCGTGTGCTGAGCCCCACCCTCAGCCCCCCACTCTGAGGCTGAGACCCAGAGGGCCTTGGGTGGGGCCAAGAGGAGTTGCCGTAGTGACAGGGTGCAGGGTGCCCGCCCTAACCACTTCCCCTGTGGTTAGCTTGGTGGCTGCCCGCCCTAGGCCCAGCAGCCCGTTAGGTGGCAAAGAGGGCGGGTTGGGCTCTGCTGAGGCAGCGGGAGTCGGAGACCCCACCCATGGCCTCTGCTACCCCAGTTCCCAAGCTGCGCCCTGGGTGCCTGACCCAGGCGCACTGACTCTGCCCTCCTTGGGCTGGGTAAGGGGGCCCCCAGGATGCCTTCTGCCTATCACCCTGGCTGACAGGCCATGCCTGCTGGGCCCCAGTGAGTCAGGGCCATGTGGCCCAATCAGCGGTTACATTGGGCTCCCAGACTGGCTCTATGGGGGGGTGGGGGGCACTGAAGAAGTGAGGTTGGGGCTCACACCCTCTACCCAAAGTGTTCTTGCCCAACATTTCCACTTCCTTGCCTCATGCCACCCACCCTAGGGGAGCAAGCACTTAGATTTCCCAACTGCGGTACCCACTAGTCTTCCTCTTCCTCTTCCTCAGCCCCAGCTCCCCCTCCCCTGCCAGCACCTAGCCAAGGGCCCCGACACCCAGGACCAATGGGGCGGGGCTATTCCTCCGGCTTGATCCCTAGAGACCCCTGGAGATGGGCAGTGGGCAGTGTCTGGGATAGTTGCAAAGCACGCACCCTGCTGGCTCCAGAGGCCTCCCCTGGCCCTGTCTCCTGCCTTTATCTGTCATCAGTCCTGGGCTTCCAGGGCCCTGGGGCCTCCAGCAACACCCCCTCATTTTGCCACATTGTTACCTCACGTCCAGAAGTGTCCTTCATCTCTGAAACTACCCACGCTCCCTCAGGGGTCCTGGGCAGAACCTACATCCTGCCCTGACCCCCCTGGGGTCCCCTGTATAGCCACACTCCGCACTGTCTCAGACCGCCTTGACACACACGTGTGCACAGAGACACACTGCCACTCCTTTCCTCACAGACAGCAAGGCCATCGTGGATGGCAACCTGAAGCTCATCTTGGGCCTCATCTGGACCCTGATCCTGCACTATTCCATCTCCATGCCCATGTGGGATGAGGAGGAGGATGAGGAAGCCAAGAAGCAGACGCCCAAGCAGAGGCTCCTGGGCTGGATCCAGAACAAGCTGCCGCAGCTGCCCATCACCAACTTCAGTCGGGACTGGCAGAGCGGCAGGGCCCTGGGTGCCCTTGTCGATAGTTGTGCCCCAGGTGAGAGTCATGGGGGTGGGGGTGAGGGGCTTAGGCCATCTGTGAGTGGGCCGAGGCGGTGGCCTGCAAGGGGGTCTGGTGGTCCCTGGCCTCATCTTTCCTTTTGGACCACAGGCCTGTGTCCTGACTGGGACTCCTGGGACGCCAGCAAGCCTGTGAACAACGCACGGGAAGCCATGCAACAGGCCGACGACTGGCTGGGCATCCCTCAGGTATGACCCTGCCTGGGCTGCCAGGGCTGTCCAGGGACCACAGTCCCAGTGGGGAGAGGTGTCATATCCCGGGAACCTGAGGCACGGAGGGCAAATGGCTCTTGTTTTCTACCTGCGACAGGTGATCACCCCAGAGGAGATCGTGGATCCCAATGTTGACGAACACTCTGTCATGACCTACCTGTCCCAGTTCCCCAAGGCCAAGCTGAAGCCAGGGGCTCCCCTGCGGCCCAAGCTGAACCCCAAGAAAGCCCGAGCCTATGGGCCAGGTGAGGAAGCTGGGCCAGGGATGCTCCGGTGTGCCAACCTGTCTGCAGGATAGGGTCCTTTCTAAATTTGAGGTCCCTGCGAGTCAGACAGGAATGAGTTGGGGCTGGTCAAAAGTGGCCACTTGTGACTAGCCATCAGCCCAAGGTGAGGCAGAGTATGTTTGGGAAGCGAGGACCCAGCTGCTTTACGGTTAATGGAGCCGAAACCCAGCCAAAGTATCACACAGGAGCGAGGGCCCAGGCAAACCCAAGTGAGCGTTCCAGAAAACAGGCCCAGGCCTGTCTCTTAGCAAGAGCACGGCCGGGGCCCAAGGCTAGGCTCCATACGCTACGGTTCACCCTGAACTGACTCACCCAGTCGAGAGCGTTTCTGATGGGCTCAGCAGGGAGGGGAGCTGAGCCTGTGGGGGGAGATGCTACCGAAGGGAGGGTGATGGGGTGGAGGGGTCAGGCGGTGGCCCTAACATCAGCTTGTGGCTTCCTCACTCTCTCCTGGCAGGCATCGAGCCCACGGGCAATATGGTGAAGAAGCGGGCAGAGTTTACCGTGGAGACCAGAAGCGCCGGCCAGGGAGAGGTGCTGGTGTATGTGGAGGACCCAGCTGGACACCAGGAGGAGGTAAGGCAGGCGGGGCGGGGCACTGCGGTACCCCCATCTGGAGGAACCGTTCTTAGCAGAGGCTCACGGGTTCCTTCTCGCCACAGGCAAAGGTGACTGCTAATAACGACAAGAACCGTACCTTTTCTGTTTGGTATGTCCCCGAGGTGACGGGGACTCACAAGGTGAGCCCTCAGCCCCTGGGGAGGCAGGTGGCAGGTGCAGCGGCTGCAGAGTCCCAACCCCACCCTCACAGCCTGCCCTTCTTGGAAACAACAGGTCACTGTGCTCTTTGCCGGCCAGCATATTGCCAAGAGCCCTTTTGAGGTGTATGTGGACAAGTCCCAGGGTGACGCTAGCAAAGTGACTGCCCAGGGCCCCGGCCTGGAACCCAGCGGCAACATTGCCAATAAGACCACCTACTTTGAGATCTTCACAGCAGGTGAGAGGAGGCCGCTGAGGCAGGGTGGTCTGGGGAGAGCACCACCGCGGCCCAGGAGCAGCCCGGAGGCTCTAGGAGCTGAGCTGGTCCCTTACGGCAGGAGCTGGCATGGGTGAAGTAGAGGTCGTGATCCAGGACCCTACAGGACAGAAGGGCACTGTGGAACCTCAGCTGGAGGCGCGGGGCGACAGCACCTACCGCTGTAGCTACCAGCCCACCATGGAGGGTGTCCACACGGTACATGTCACCTTCGCTGGTGTGCCCATCCCTCGAAGCCCCTACACTGTCACTATTGGCCAAGGTAAGTGGGTCCTGGCCGCTGTGCTGGAGCCTCCCGTGGGAGGGGCAACAGGGTGGGTCCCACTCCAGCCCCCACCCACTCCAGGGCCGTGGGTCTCTGTGCTTCCACTGTCTGGGTGCACTCTCTTTGCTCCCCTGCTGGGCCCTTCCGCCGCCTCCTCCTCTCGCCCCCTCCGTCTCTCTCTCTCTCTCTCTCTCTCTCTCTTTCTCTCTTCACGCTTTCACCTTTGGAAGACTCGCTCCAGCTGTCTAGAAACCTGCTGCTCTCTGCTCTGCCCGCAGGGTCAACGGTACTTGGATCTGTCTTTCTCGGGGAGGGGAGGGCTGGGTAGGGGCGGGGGGCTGGTGTGGAGCGGGCGGGAGGAGGCCACCACCACATCCTGGCTGGGCTGCGGGTCCTGGGGTCACAGTCCCTTTCAGTTCTTTCTTGCATGTCCCTTGCTACCCAGTGGGGTCAAGTTCTGAGGGCCTCTGCCCCCATCCTGATGGCCCAGCCCTATGGGAGGCTAGGGAGGGGTCACCCAGAGCCAGCTTCTGGTGACTTAGCCAGCCCTGTGCCCACAGCATGTAACCCGAGTGCCTGCCGTGCCGTCGGCCGGGGCCTCCAGCCCAAGGGCGTGCGGGTGAAGGAGACTGCCGACTTCAAGGTGTACACAAAAGGCGCAGGCAGTGGGGAGCTCAAGGTCACCGTGAAGGGTCCCAGTAAGTTGGCCTGCGGCTAGGGTGGGCGATGCCAGCCCCAGGGCCGCTGCTGGACAAGCCTAAGGTCCTCCCTTGTCTCTGGCAGAGGGCGAGGAGCGTGTGAAGCAGAAGGACCTGGGGGACGGCATCTATGGCTTTGAATATTACCCCATGGCCCCTGGCACATACACGGTCACCATCACGTGGGGCGGCCAGAACATCGGGCGCAGGTGAGGCCCTTGGCAGAGTGTTCAGAGCCAGGGTGGCCCATTTCTCTCCTGCACTGGGCTCAGGGTGGTGCCCCTCTAGGGGGCCACCCTCAGCACTGCCCTGTGTGGCTCTTTCTCTGCAGTCCCTTCGAGGTGAAGGTGGGCACCGAGTGTGGCAATCAGAAGGTGCGGGCCTGGGGCCCTGGGCTGGAGGGTGGTGTCGTTGGCAAGTCAGCGGACTTCGTGGTGGAGGCCATTGGGGATGACGTAGGCACCCTGGGTAAGTTGGAAGCTGCAGGGTGGGCACTGGGGGTGGGGGGCGGAGGGGAGCAAGGGCTGGTCCCCCCCTTTCAGGCTCCAGGATACTGATGGAACTGGTGGCTGTTGTCAGGCTTCTCAGTGGAGGGCCCGTCGCAGGCCAAGATTGAATGTGATGACAAGGGCGATGGCTCCTGTGACGTGCGCTACTGGCCTCAGGAGGCTGGCGAGTATGCCGTGCACGTGCTGTGCAACAGCGAGGATATCCGCCTCAGCCCCTTCATGGCCGACATCCGCGAGGCCCCACAGGATTTCCACCCAGACAGGGTAAAGGGCGTATGCTGCTGGCGGGGTTTGGGCCCCCTATTACCTCTGCTTGGGGGCTGGGCTGGGAGGGGGTCCAGGCCCTGGGCAGGTATCCCCTGCTACCCTTGTGTCCTTGGTGGCATGCATTTGGTCCCCTGAGATCTGCGTGACCTCTCATCAGGTGAAGGCACGTGGGCCTGGACTAGAGAAGACTGGCGTGGCCGTCAACAAGCCAGCAGAGTTCACAGTGGATGCCAAGCACGGCGGGAAGGCCCCTCTCCGGGTTCAAGTGCAGGTGTGGTGCCCACCCATGGCAGAGAGTGTGTGGGGGCGGGGTAGGTGCCCAGGCCTGGGCACTGACCAACTGGCCATCTGCTTTCCAGGACAATGAAGGCTGCCCTGTAGAGGCAACCGTCAAGGACAATGGCAACGGCACTTACAGCTGCTCCTACGTGCCCAGGAAACCCGTGAAGCACACAGCCATGGTGTCCTGGGGAGGTGTCAGCATCCCCAACAGCCCTTTCCGGGTGAGCCAGCCTGCTATTGGCCTTGATAGGCCTTCTCCATCTCCCTAGAGTGCCTGTCCTGTTTTCAGCCAGCTCTGTTAGATAGAACTCCAGTCACATACAGCTCGCCCATTGCCATGTACAGCTTGGGGCTTTTGAGTCTGTTCAGAGTTGAGCACTTTCATCATTAGGTCGTTTTCGTCACGCTAAACAGAAAAACTCTTCTACCCACCAAATCCCCCTAAGCAACCACTGATCTGCTTTCTGGCTCTGGGTTTGCATGTTCTAGACATTGGCTAGAGATGGGATCACGTGACATGTTGCATTTTGTGTCTGGCTGCTTTCACTGAACAAAATGTTTTCATTGTGGTTCTTTGATATGGTAGCATGAACCGTAGCTGAATGATATTTTGTTGTATGGACAGACCATGCTTTTGTTTAGTTTTGATTTTATCCAGTCATTTGTTGATGGACCTTGGGGATTTTTTTACCTCTTGGCTGTTGTGAATAGTGCCACTGAACCCCTTTGAGTTTAGGTGTGCAGACAAGAGCACCCGCTCCTCTGGGGAGACAGATCCTTAAGAGTGGAATTCTAGCATCATATGGGCACGTGTTTAGTCATTTGAGGAACCAGACCAATTCTCACTTCTGCAAGGTGGTCGTACCATTTTGCATACCAGCTGGCAGTGGGGGGAGGAACCTCAACTCCAGGCTGGTCATGCCCTTGCACTTCTGTCCTATGCAGGTAAATGTGGGAGCCGGCAGCCACCCAAACAAGGTCAAGGTGTATGGCCCAGGAGTGGCCAAGACAGGGCTCAAGGCTCATGAGCCCACCTACTTCACTGTGGACTGCACGGAGGCTGGCCAGGGTAAGGCTTTGCCTTGGGTGGGTGGGCAAGTGGGTGAGGCATCAGCATGAGGTCCCAGCCTCTGCTCTCTCCCCTGCTCTAGGTGACGTCAGCATCGGCATCAAGTGTGCTCCTGGCGTGGTAGGCCCTGCCGAGGCCGACATTGACTTTGACATCATCCGAAATGACAATGACACCTTTACGGTCAAATACACACCCCGTGGGGCTGGCAGCTATACCATCATGGTCCTCTTTGCTGACCAGGTGGGTACTGCTGCTCCTGGCCCCTAACACTGCTGGGTGTCGGGGTGCCGCTCTCCTCTTAGTCCTTCTCCTCCCGCCCACTGCAGGCCACACCCACCAGCCCCATCCGGGTCAAGGTGGAGCCCTCCCATGATGCCAGCAAGGTGAAGGCTGAGGGCCCCGGCCTCAGCCGCACAGGTGAGGACCACGCTATGGAGAGGTCAGGGGCTCTCAAGATGGCGGGGCAGAGTGCCCATACATGATCGCTCTGTCTCCTCAGGTGTCGAGCTTGGCAAACCCACCCATTTCACGGTCAACGCCAAAGCTGCTGGCAAAGGCAAACTGGACGTTCAGTTCTCGGGGCTGGCCAAGGGGGATGCAGCGCGCGATGTGGACATCATCGATCACCATGACAACACCTACACGGTCAAGTACACTCCTGTACAGCAGGTAGCTACCTCACGGCCCGCAGCTACACCCCTCCTACATGCACCAAGCCCGTGGGCATAGAAGGCTGGGCGTGGGGAGATCAGGTGTCTCTCTGACCACCACCCCGAATGCCTAAGTGGGGAAGCCACAGGCCAGAGAGACCAAGGTTGTGACCCAGGCCCTGCCATTCTGTACCACTTCCAGGGCCCAGTGGGCGTCAATGTCACTTATGGAGGGGATCCCATCCCTAAGAGCCCCTTCTCGGTGGGTGTGTCTCCAAGCCTGGACCTCAGCAAGATCAAGGTGTCTGGCCTTGGAGAGAGTAAGTACTTGGGGCTCTTGTCGTGGTCACTGAGGTTGCCCCGGTGGCCGACTGGGCCTGGTGTCACAGTCTCGCCCTTCTTTTGTCGTCTCAATAGAGGTGGATGTTGGCAAAGACCAGGAGTTCACAGTCAAGTCGAAGGGCGCTGGCGGACAAGGCAAAGTGGCATCCAAGATCGTGGGCCCCTCAGGAGCCTCGGTGCCCTGCAAGGTGGAGCCGGGCCTGGGGACTGACAACAGTGTCGTGCGCTTTGTGCCCCGCGAAGAGGGGCCCTATGAGGTTGAGGTGACCTATGATGGTGTACCTGTGCCCGGCAGCCCCTTTCCTCTGGAAGCTGTGTCCCCCACCAAGCCTAGTAAGGTAAGTGAGGTGTGGGGGCTCTCCCCCATCTTTTCCAGACTCGCGATCACCCTTTATCATTTGTGTCCTTATGACTGATGGCCGTGCCGGTCTGGTGGGGGAGGGAAGCCGGAACAAGAGGAGGCAGATGGATGGTCAGGCTGGGGTCCAGGGCCAAGGGTCAGGGAGGTGACGTGGCTTCGGCTCCTGACCTGCCCCTCCTCCCTCAGGTGAAGGCCTTTGGACCAGGGCTGCAGGGGGGCAGTGCAGGCTCCCCTGCCCGCTTCACCATCGACACCAAGGGCGCCGGCACAGGCGGCTTGGGCCTGACAGTGGAGGGCCCCTGTGAGGCCCAGCTCGAGTGCCTGGACAATGGGGACGGCACCTGCTCCGTGTCCTATGTGCCCACCGAGCCCGGGGACTACAACATCAACATCCTCTTCGCTGACACCCACATCCCTGGCTCCCCATTCAAGGCCCACGTGGTTCCCTGCTTTGACGCGTCCAAGGTCAAGTGCTCAGGCCCCGGGCTGGAGCGGGCCACTGCCGGCGAGGCGGGCCAGTTTCACGTGGACTGCTCGAGCGCAGGCAGCGCCGAGCTGACCATTGAGATCCGCTCTGAGGCGGGGCTGCCAGCGGAGGTGCACATCCAGGACCACGGCGACGGCACGCATACCATCACCTACATCCCCCTGTGCCCCGGGTCCTACACCGTCACCATCAAATATGGCGGCCAGCCTGTGCCCAACTTCCCCAGCAAGCTGCAGGTGGAGCCCGCAGTAGACACCTCAGGTGTCCAGTGCTATGGGCCTGGGATCGAGGGCCAAGGTGAGAGGTCCCACTGTGGGACAAGTGGGTCACGGGGTAGCCAGGGTCCCCAGAGCTCCTGGAGCCCCATGCGTCCTCCTCATTGTCCCCCTGCAGGTGTCTTCCGAGAGGCCACCACCGAGTTCAGTGTGGATGCCCGGGCTCTGACGAAAACTGGAGGGCCGCACGTCAAAGCTCGTGTGGCCAATCCCTCAGGCAACCTGACTGAGACCTACGTGCAGGACTGCGGCGACGGCACGTACAAAGTCGAGTACACACCTTATGAGGAAGGTATGTGCTGGGGCTCTCAAGGGATGGGGGGCCGGGGTGGGGTGGCCTGGGCTCCCCTTTACATGGCCTGCTGTCCTCCAGGACTCCACTCTGTGGACGTGACCTACGATGGCAGCCCTGTGCCCAGCAGCCCGTTTCAGGTGCCCGTGACCGAGGGCTGCGACCCCTCCCGAGTGCGTGTCCATGGGCCAGGCATTCAAAGTGGCACCACCAACAAGCCCAACAAGTTCACTGTGGAGACCAGGTGAGCAAGCGCCCAGGAGGGCAGGGGTCACCTGTGATGGGCCTCGGAACCCCAGGCAATAACTAGCTGTCTGTTTGGTCCAGGGGAGCTGGCACAGGGGGCCTAGGCCTGGCGGTAGAGGGCCCCTCTGAGGCCAAGATGTCTTGCATGGATAACAAGGATGGCAGCTGCTCGGTCGAGTACATCCCCTATGAGGCTGGCACTTACAGCCTTAATGTCACCTATGGTGGCCACCAAGTACCAGGTGAGGAGACAGGTCGGCTAGGGCTGCACTGGGATCACCTGCTCGCCATCCACTGTTTCACACAGCTGCTGTCCCTCTGCATCCCCCTATTCAGGCAGTCCTTTCAAGGTTCCTGTGCATGATGTGACAGACGCCTCCAAGGTCAAGTGCTCCGGGCCTGGCCTGAGCCCAGGCATGGTCCGTGCCAACCTCCCTCAGTCCTTCCAGGTGGACACGAGCAAGGCCGGTGTGGCCCCCCTGCAGGTCAAAGTGCAGGGGCCCAAAGGTGAGTGCCCACATACCTGGGAGCCGGGGGTCTGGGGGACACGGTACTCTGAGGGGCCAGGGAAAGGGAGTAGAGGCCCAGCACTTGAGAGGCTGGGGCAGTTGTGGAGGAGTCTAGGGTGACAGGGGACCAGAAGAGAGAGGGCTAGGGTCCAAGATGGCACCCAGATTTGTGTCTGGTGTCACAAGGGCTTGGGGTGAGGGCTGGGTGCATGGCTGAGCTTTGGCTATCCAATGTGGTGGTGCTGAGGGCCCAGGAGACTGGCTGAAGTTCTGTTTTGGGGATGGGGGCCAGGCCTGGTGGAACCAGTGGATGTGGTGGACAACGCCGATGGCACCCAGACTGTCAACTATGTGCCCAGCCGCGAAGGACCATACAGCATCTCTGTGCTGTATGGGGAAGAGGAGGTGCCCCGCAGGTAAGGGGCGGTCTACTGCCTGGGGCGGCGGGTGGCGGGCTGGGCATCGAGAGGCTTCCTAACTGCTTACAACCCGCTGGCCCAATCAACAGCCCTTTCAAGGTCAAGGTGCTGCCTACGCACGATGCCAGCAAGGTGAAGGCCAGCGGCCCTGGGCTCAATACCACTGGCGTGCCTGCCAGCCTGCCTGTGGAGTTCACCATTGATGCAAAGGACGCAGGGGAGGGCCTGCTGGCCGTCCAGATCACGGTGAGCTGGCTGCCTTGGTGGTGGTGGCTGCCTGGTTCTGCTGAACTGCCGATCCAGGCACAGGGAAGGCAAGGGAAGGGAGGGGCCCAGGCCTGAGAGATGTGTATAGTATGGCACATGCAGCTGGGACAGCACAGGCCTCCTGCCTCTAGGGAGGTGGTGACAGTCACAGGCTTCCCTACCCACACACTCACTTACTGCTGACGGTGAGCACAGTATCAAAGCCCTTAATTCCTCATCTTGCCCACTTGCAACATTCTCGTGGGCCAAGTATAAGTATAGGACCCTGACATCTCCCGGGGTACTGCTAGTGCTCGGGCAGGCCCTGGGGTGGAAGATGGGGAGTCGAGAGGTACAGGATGGGTGCCGAGCTCCCTGGCCCTTCCTGTTGATATTTGGGGGCAGGAAGCATTGGACATTTTGAGACTTCCCTGTTGGGCGATGGCCATAGGGAAATAAAGGACAGTGCTGGATGCAGGCAGCCATTTTGGGCCATAGTGGTTGAGTGACGAGGAGCCTATCCCTCTAATAATGGTGCTCGACGACCCTTTGATGAGAGGGCTTGAGGTGATCCTGGGCCTGGCTAGGCTCAGGCCAACCACCTCTCCTGTGCTCTGCCACACAGGACCCTGAGGGCAAGCCCAAGAAGACACATATCCAAGACAACCACGATGGCACATACACGGTGGCCTATGTACCAGATGTGACAGGCCGCTACACCATCCTTATCAAGTACGGTGGTGACGAGATCCCCTTCTCTCCGTATCGCGTCCGTGCTGTGCCCACCGGGGATGCCAGCAAGTGCACGGTCACAGGTGAGCCCGCCCGCCATCGGCCACGGCGCTCAGCACGGGGCTTGGGTGTGCCTGTGTGCAAGGGCTCGCTGCTTGGGGCAGCGTGTGGGAGTGGGGGCTGCCCCCTTGAGTGACTCACCTGACCTTTCTCCTTGCTCTCTGCCCTCTCACCTCAGTGTCAATCGGAGGTCACGGGCTAGGTAAGCCGCTTGCTGGGGCCGCTCCCAACGCCCCTCCTGCCCAGAGGGCAGCTTCCTTTCCTCTTCCGTGCTGATTCCCAGGACAGTTCCAGCTGCAGCTCTTGGCAGGGACAGAGGGGGGCTGGAGGGTTAGAGCCCAGGGCGGCCTCCGGAGCTGAGCATGAGCGCTCCGGCCCTTCCCCCCTCTCTGGGCCTCCGTTTCCGCATCTGAGAAGTTGGGTTGCAGCTGAGAGCTTTGGGGTGAGGTGCATCCTGAGAGAGGCACCCCACTGGGGGGTCTGGGGATCTTGGCACCCTGGGGAAGCCCCAGAGGCGGGCAGCAGGCCCTTCCTTCTCGCTTCCTCCTTCCGTGTCAAGGGCTCCTGCATGGGCTAAGGGGACAAGGGGTCTCCCCCGACCAGCGGGAGTCCCCAGCCCTGGCCGGATCCACAGACCCTCATCCCCGCCTCCCAGGGGCCTCTGCGTCCCGGGCCGGGGGAGGTGCAGCTGCATGAGCGGGTGGGGCTGGCTGGTAGTGCAGAAGCACCAGCGTCGACTGCTTGGACGGCCAGCATGGCGGGGCCCGGCCCAGCCTCAGAGCCCCAAAGTGCACTCAGTGGCCCTCCCGCCCTCCCCACCTCCTTCCCTCCCCCAATTCCTGCAGCAGTGACGTTATTCAGAGGGTCCCCAATCAGGCATGGAGGTTCTCCTACTCGGGCATGGGAGGGGAGAGCCAGCCCCAGCCAGAAACATCAGAGGCGACAACTAATTAGGAGGCTCTGAAGGCTGCAGGCCTGCGGCTCGGGTGAGGCAGCCAGGGTGAGAGTTAGGGTGTCACAGCCTGGGCTCGATGGCTGTGTAGACCAGGCCCTGGGACCTAAGATGACAGGCATGTGCACCTAAGGCAGTGGGGACCGATCCTTGGGGGCCAAACGCAAGGTCAGGCCTTGGTTAAGGGAATGGTCACTGTCCCTGGCCACTGTGTGCAGAACAGGGGCAGAGAACCTCGCCGGGGAGCCGAAGTCACTTTTAGGCCAGCCAGAGGGATGGCTGGGGCCAGGCTGGCGGCAATGCGGCTTGAAGGGGGCGCCAAATTGCGGGGTGTACTTTGAGGATGAAACAGCCAAGACCTGCTGATGGGCTGGGTGGGAAAAGTGGGGATTTGAGGGGTAACCATGAAGTCGGGGCCCAAAGCACTAGCTACACGGTGGGTCCAGGCTCCCAGCAGGGGCGCACAGGTGTGGATGGGTAAGAGGTGAGGCCTCCCAGGGCAGGGTGGGCAGCAGGTGTCCGGGTCTAGCGCTCAGGGGGTCTGCGGAAGGCCAGCATGGAGCCCAGTGCAGCAGAAGCCCTCGGCCCCAGGGGAACTCGGCGGCAGGCTGGCGGGGGAGCCCCTTGAACTTAGCCCTGGAGCGGGTTCCGTGCTCCTGGTGGTCTGCCTGGTGGGGGGAGGGGGGCAGCCTGCCTCTTGCTGCCAGGCCTCACAGCCTGCAACCCCCCGAGCCTCCACGGCTGAGCCCAGGTCGTAACGTCACTGTCCCTCCCCTTTCCTCGGGCACTCTGGGGCCCTGGAGGCTGCTCAGCTGCTCTGCCCTTGCAACCTAGTGGCGGTGGCGGTGGCTGTGGCTTGGGCCTCCTTTCTCCCCTTCCCTCTCGGTGCTGCCACTGCCTGTTTGCTGTGCTGCTAGGGCGCTAATCCCGCTGCCTCCCCGCTTCTCTGCTCCCAGCTCCCTGCCTGCTCCGGGCCGGGCCTGGCCGCCCCTCACCACAAGCCTCCGGTTGAGCAAACATTCTCAGTTGTCAGGAAACTCCAGTTTCACTTTCAGGCCTGGGGGGCGGGAGGCGAGTATCACGATCCCCCACACTGCAGCAGGACTCCGCCTCACCGCGTCCGCACACAGCGCTGGGGGCCGGGGCCAGGCCACAGGGGCGAAGGCAGCTGTGGGCCCAGCCAGAGCGCTGGCGTTGGTCAGCGCGGTCCACGGCACCGGCTGAGGCTGAGTTGGCAGGGGAGGTGGCAGCAAACACTTGTGCCCTGACGGCAGCAGCGGCCCCATGGGCCTCCAGGCCCTTCCTCCGGCCCAGACACCTGGGTGCCACCCGTCGGGCATTGCCCACATTGGGGATACCCACAAGACAGGACTCCCTGGCTTGAGGTGGCTCGGGGGAACTTTTCCTGCCTTCTGAGAAACTACTCACCGTCCCAGCTTGGGGGTGGGGGCGGGAGGCCTGGCTGTGCTTGGTAGTAGCAGTAAAAGGCCTGGGCGGGCAGCAGGCGGATGGGAGCCGCCCAAGCGCCAAGCTCATGCCCCGGCCCCCCTTCGGGGACCCGCCCTGCCCCACCAGGTGCTGGCATCGGCCCCACCATCCAGATTGGGGAAGAGACAGTGATCACTGTGGATGCCAAGGCGGCTGGCAAAGGCAAGGTGACCTGCACCGTGTGCACACCCGATGGCTCTGAGGTGGATGTGGATGTGGTCGAGAATGAGGATGGCACCTTTGACATCTTCTACACGGCCCCACAGCCGGGCAAATACGTCATCTGTGTGCGCTTTGGCGGCGAGCACGTGCCCAACAGCCCCTTCCAAGTGACGGTCAGGAGGGGCCAGGGGTGAGGGGTCTGGGCGGGGCCTGTCCTGTCCCCCTGGGGTTCCTCTGTGTTGACAGCTCTTGTGCATTGCTCTGCAGGCTCTGGCTGGGGAACAGCCCACGACACAGACCCCAGTGCGGCCTCAGCAGCTGGCCCCACCATACACCTACGCCCAGGGCAGCCAGCAGACCTGGGTATGGCCTGGCCCACCTCCTCCCGGCTCACCTAGCTCTGGGGGACATTTGGGGGCTGGCCAGCTGGGTTTCCCATGAGGCCCCATTCTGGCGCATGTAAGGAGGGACCCAGATCCTCTTGCTTAGGACTCCCTCCCCTCCTACAGCCCCTCACTTGAGCCCTCTGTCTCCACTGCAGGCACCGGACAGACCCATGGTAGGTGTCAATGGGCTGGATGTGACCAGTCTGAGGCCCTTCGACCTTGTCATCCCCTTCACCATCAAGAAGGGCGAGATCACTGGTGAGTGGGGGCAGGAAGGAGCTTGGGAGCCCCAGAGAGCGGGGTGTGCCTACGGGCTGCCCTGACCCTAGCCCCGCTGCCCTGCAGGAGAAGTGCGCATGCCCTCGGGCAAGGTGGCGCAGCCAGCCATCACCGACAATAAGGACGGCACTGTGACTGTGCGCTACGCACCCAGCGAGGCCGGCCTGCACGAGATGGACATCCGCTATGACAATATGCACATCCCAGGTGTGTCCCCACAGCATGCCACCACTGCCTCAGAGAGACCTAGGGCTGAGGGGAGGACTGGGGATGACACAAGGTCCCAATTACACATGGCTCTTCTTCTGGCCTCAGGAAGCCCCCTGCAATTCTACGTGGATTACGTCAACTGCGGCCACGTCACTGCTTACGGGCCTGGCCTCACCCACGGAGTAGTGAACAAGCCTGCTGTCTTCACTGTCAACACCAAGGACGCGGGGGAGGGTGAGTGGCAGCTCTAGTCCTGACCCGCCTGCGTGCCGTGGGATAGATATCATCTTGCAGTGAGCTGGACACAGGAGAGGCACCCCCTGAATGGGGCCCCCTGCCTTGCCACCCTACATCTGCTTGCCTGTTGGGGCTTCTCCTCATCAGTGCAGTGTCCCTGAGTGCAGTCCCAACCCTCACTCATGACTCTCTCCAGGGGGCTTGTCCCTGGCCATCGAGGGCCCCTCCAAAGCAGAAATCAGCTGCACCGACAACCAGGATGGGACGTGTAGCGTGTCCTACCTGCCTGTACTTCCCGGTGACTACAGCATCCTGGTCAAGTACAACGAGCAGCACATTCCAGGCAGCCCCTTCACCGCCAGGGTCACAGGTGAGTGCCACCGGGAATAGCGTCCGGAGGAGGCAGGTGGCAGGGTGGGCGCAGTCTTCCTTTGCGCCGAGATACCCAGTGACTATCTCGTGCCAGGTGACGACTCGATGCGCATGTCGCACCTGAAGGTGGGCTCTGCCGCCGACATCCCCATCAACATCTCTGAGACGGACCTCAGTCTGCTCACGGCCACGGTGGTACCGCCCTCGGGCCGGGAGGAGCCCTGTCTGCTAAAGCGGCTACGCAATGGCCATGTGGGTAAGAGGCCAAGGGGCAGGGCCTTCTGGAAAGGAGGGAGTGGGAGACCTTCCTTTCCCTGGCTGACAGCCCTGCCCTGTGCCCAGGGATCTCGTTCGTGCCCAAGGAGACAGGGGAACACCTAGTGCATGTGAAGAAGAGCGGCCAGCACGTGGCCAGCAGCCCCATCCCAGTGATGATCAGCCAGTCGGAGATTGGGGATGCCAGCCGTGTGCGGGTCTCAGGCCAGGGCCTCCACGAAGGCCGTACCTTTGAGCCTGCAGAGTTTATCATTGACACCCGTGATGCAGGTAAGCGGCGGTGGCCTGCCAGCCAGCGTGCAACCACTGTGCTTGGCTCCCTGGCTCAGGGGTGTCTCCCCCACAGGCTATGGCGGGCTCAGCCTGTCCATCGAGGGTCCTAGTAAGGTAGACATCAACACAGAGGACCTGGAGGATGGTACGTGCAGGGTCACCTACTGCCCCACGGAGCCTGGAAACTACATCATCAACATCAAGTTCGCTGACCAGCACGTGCCTGGTGAGTGCAGTGCACAATCACCTTCACCTCTCTCTCTTTACCGCGACCCTCCTTGTGCACCCCAGGACCGGAACGTAACCCGTGCGGGGCATGGGCTGTGCTTCCTTTCTGCAGGCAGCCCCTTCTCCGTGAAGGTGACAGGCGAGGGCCGGGTGAAAGAGAGCATCACACGCAGGCGACGGGCCCCTTCGGTGGCCAACGTTGGCAGTCACTGTGACCTCAGCCTAAAGATCCCCGGTAGGAGCTACGGGGGACTGCGGAGGAGTTCCGGTGGCCCCAAGCAGAAGGTTGGCGCCTAGAGCTCCTGCTCACCAGACTGTCCCCCCCCTACAGAAATTAGCATCCAGGACATGACAGCCCAGGTGACTAGCCCGTCAGGCAAGACGCATGAGGCCGAGATTGTGGAGGGGGAGAACCACACGTACTGCATCCGCTTTGTGCCTGCCGAGATGGGCATGCACACAGTCAGCGTCAAGTACAAGGGCCAGCATGTGCCTGGGAGCCCCTTCCAGTTCACCGTGGGGCCCCTAGGGGAAGGGGGAGCCCACAAGGTCCGCGCCGGGGGCCCTGGCCTGGAGAGGGCAGAAGCCGGAGTGCCAGGTAGGTCTGCTTCCTGAGACGCTCTTGCTCCCCTGGGCAGGGTCGAGGGATGGAGGACGATCAGCTTTGCTTGGAGGGGACCAAGGCCAGGCTCGCAGTCCCCCCTGAGGACACACTGCTTTCCTTCCCACAGCGGAGTTCAGCATTTGGACCAGGGAAGCTGGCGCTGGGGGCCTGGCCATTGCTGTCGAGGGCCCCAGCAAGGCTGAGATCTCTTTCGAGGACCGCAAGGATGGCTCCTGTGGCGTGGCCTATGTGGTCCAGGAGCCAGGTACTCCGGACCGAGCTGGGGGCAGGGGAGGTGGCGCCTTGGTGCGCGTGTTGGTCCAGCTCTATGTAGACAACCCTGCCCAGCTGCCCCCTCCACCTTGCGAACCCGGGGCTACCCAGGCTGTTTGTGGGAGGTGGGGGGCTAGAACACTGACAAGTGGGGGCCTCCCAGCATGCCTTCTGTGCTCTCTCCTGCCCAGGTGACTACGAGGTCTCAGTCAAGTTCAACGAGGAGCACATCCCCGACAGCCCCTTCGTGGTGCCTGTGGCTTCTCCGTCTGGCGACGCCCGCCGCCTTACTGTTTCTAGTCTTCAGGTGAGGCACTGAGAGAAACCGCCCACCTGGGGCTCCTGGGCCCGGCCAGACCAGAGCCGCTGCACAGAGCAGGCCTCGACCCTGTGTCGAGTGCCCCGCCCAGCCCAGCTCGGGGCGTCGGGCCTCTGCTCTGGCCGGGTACAGCCCACGCTTGGGGTTGGCAGGAAGCACCCCTGCCCGCCGCGTGGAGTTTTTCTCGTGTCTCAGGTCTAAAGGCTTTGAACAGAAGCCCGTGCCCTTTGCGCACCAGGGCTGAGGTTTAAAGAGGGACAGCCTACAAGGGCTGGGTGCTGCCCGCAGGGCGGGGCCGCCCTCCCTTCATGCTGCCCAGGTGTGTGACTGCAGAGCATGGATGTCTGGGGGCGGGGGCGTGTGCCTGTCGCTTGCTGCCCCCCGAGAAGCAATGGCTCTCCCTCTTTAAACCGAGTTGGACGCCAGATGGGTAAGTGCAATCCTGTGGGCCTCCTGCTTCTGGGGCCCTGCCCTCCTCCGCCCCAGCCGCCCCGTCTAACCACGTCTGCTGTGCTTCCAGGAGTCAGGGCTAAAGGTCAACCAGCCAGCCTCTTTTGCAGTCAGCCTGAACGGGGCCAAGGGGGCGATCGATGCCAAGGTGCACAGCCCCTCGGGAGCCCTGGAGGAGTGCTATGTCACAGAGATCGACCAAGGTGAGGCTCTGTCCCTACCCGGCCACCCAGCCATCTGCCCTGGCCCCGCTGAGAGCAGCAGGCCTGCCCAGCTGGCTGGAAGCAGGCCGAGAGTACAAAAGGCAGGTACAGATTCTGTAGGCAGCCGAGACAGGGTGCACACACCTGGGCTCCGTCAGCCAGGCAACCCTGCCACTACTCGTGACCCACACCCTTGGGAATCTGGCTCAGCAGCGCGATGCGGTCTCCTGAGTCCTGCCAAGGGGATGCCTGGCCTTTAGCCAGGGCGTGGCACTTGCAGGCAGGCGTGGGACAGCCCCCGGGTAGGAGAGGGTGAGAGCAGCTGCTGGGCCAAGTTTCACTAGTCTCGCAACCTTAGTGCTGCCCCTTCCCAGCTGCGGGACCTCGAGCAAGTTTCTGCCTGCCTCTGAGCCCCAGTTACCACGCCGGGAACGTGGCGTTCGTGGTACCCTTTCTAAGGAGGCAGTGAGGCGCGTGCTTTGCTTGCAAACGATTTCAGTCCAAATGAGCCACGATAGCAGGCTGCTTGGGCGTCTAAGGCTTCAGCCCTCAGGGTTTAGGAGGTCTGCGCTCTGGGGGGTGTGGGCGCCCGGCGTGGTCCGTGGAAGCAGCAGGGTGGGCTTCGTGGGCTGGCTGGACTCAGGCTGGCGGGCAAGGGGAGCAGATGCCACTTGCTTGCTTTTGCAAGAGGGACCCAGGTCCACAGCACGCCTCTCTGCTCCTTAGATAAGTACGCGGTGCGCTTTATCCCACGGGAGAATGGCATCTACCTGATTGATGTCAAGTTCAATGGCACCCACATCCCTGGAAGCCCCTTCAAGATCCGAGTTGGGGAGCCTGGGCATGGAGGGGACCCAGGCCTGGTGTCTGCCTATGGAGCCGGCCTGGAAGGCGGTGTCACAGGTAGGTCAGTGGGTGTAGCTTTCAGTATGTGGACACAGCTGCTAGGGCACCTCCTCTAAGCTCTCGGTGACAACCCAAGGCACACAGAAGTGACAGCTATGCTGGGGGTTAGGAAATGGGGCAGGGGGTAGGGAAATGGGCCAGGCCAGCTCTGCCCGACGTCTGTGCCCACAGGGAGCCCAGCTGAGTTTATCGTGAACACAAGCAATGCGGGAGCTGGGGCCCTGTCAGTGACCATCGACGGGCCCTCCAAGGTGAAGATGGATTGCCAGGAGTGCCCTGAGGGCTACCGTGTCACCTATACCCCCATGGCACCTGGCAGCTACCTCATCTCCATCAAGTATGGCGGCCCCTACCACATTGGGGGCAGCCCCTTCAAGGCCAAGGTCACAGGTGAGCCTCACACCAGACTACTAGTGCCCAGTGCAATACCTGGCACTCTGGCCACCTCTTAGCCCCACCTGCTCTACCCTGCAGGTCCCCGTCTTGTCAGCAACCACAGCCTCCATGAGACATCGTCAGTGTTTGTAGACTCTCTGACCAAGACTGCCAGTGCTCCCCAGCATGTCACCCCAGGCCCAGGTCCCACTGATGCCAGCAAGGTGCTGGCCAAGGGCCTGGGGCTGAGCAAGGCCTACGCGGGCCAGAAGAGCAGCTTCACGGTAGACTGCAGCAAAGCAGGTGGGTGCCGAGGACACGGGAAGGGGTGGAGGGGTGGGACTGCTTGTGGGGGTGTGGCTTTCACTTCTCATCTGGGCCCCCCTGCCCTGTCTACACTTCAGGAAAGTATCTTGGAGGAGCTGGGGGTTCCTCTGTTGGCCCCAGGGGTCAGGAATGCTGGCAATTCTTTAGGGAGGCCTGTCACCCTGGAACAGGCGAGGGGGTCCGAGAAGGCTACAGGATGGGAAGAGGAGGGGACAGTATGGTTGCAGTGGAAAATAGGGGACATGGCGCCTGGGACTGAGGCCCTTTCCTTCCCACAGGCAACAACATGCTGCTGGTGGGGGTACATGGCCCCCGGACACCGTGCGAGGAGATCCTGGTCAAGCACGTAGGCAGCCGGCTCTACAGTGTCTCCTACCTGCTCAAGGACAAGGGGGAGTACACGCTGGTGGTCAAGTGGGGCGACGAGCACATCCCGGGCAGCCCCTACCGCGTCCTGGTGCCCTGAGCTCTGTGCCGGTGCCCGCGGCAGCTCCCAGGACAAGAAGTGTCCCCACGCCCACCCGCCCCGCCCCGAGCAACCCCCTTTTCCCCCCAGCCCTGGAGCCCTGGCCAGCCCTGGCCGCCCCGTCACTGCAGCCACCCCCGCCCTGCGCTCACCTGCCTCCACTTGGGCAAAGAAGAGAGGCAAGCAGAGGGAGCCGTTGGTGGTTCCGCCTGTCTTCTTTGGTTCTGGGAGGGGTGACGGGTGGGGACCTGTGCACGACCACCTGCTAGATCTCTCCCCTAGCCGAGGAATAAAGTTCCGCTTCCATTCTCCTGAGACTGGCTCGAGCTTTCTTGCAAGGGCCCCGGCGGTGTAGATGGAACCGTGAGCCCAGGCCTGGCCCTCTCCCACTGCCCTGGCACTGAGGGGCTCCTGCTAACCCCACCCCCTGACTCCAAGAGGCCCCATCAGTCAGTACTCACCTTTTCTGCCTCCCTAGGGTCACACCCATGCAGGACAAGGGGTGAATAGCACCCCCAGAGCAGGGCCTGGTACTCTTGTTGGGACAGAGGCTGTCAGGGGACGGCGAGGCCACGGCCAGGCTGCAGGAGGCAAGGTGCTGGGTGCGAGGACCAGATAGGCAGGTCTTGAAATCACAGCAGGTGCATGTCATCTTCTAGGCGTCTTAAATGCGCCACCTCTCCTCCGATAAGGGATGAGGTGCTGTCAAAAGGCCCCTCAGTGAACAGGTGGCAGCATTCAAGAAACTGCCACCTAGGCTACACGTTTGCCCCACACCTACCTGGCCCCAGGTGTCCTTGCCTGTCTTGCCCTCCCTCCCTGAGCATTGCCATGGCTCCCTCTCGCCATCAGTGTCCTGGGACAATCTGAGCCCCTCACTTAAAGGTTCCCTCTGCATCCCCGTCCATCACATCCC
>PVKZ01006437.1:0-35300 GCA_004027375.1 Macroglossus sobrinus | reverse complement strand
CATTTGCCTTTAGACAGTATTTCTTGGCCTTGGTCTACTTCTATTGTTTTTGCGCAGCTATTTGTTAACACGTGGGCACAGGTGTACACAGGAAATTTCTTATTCAGTTTCCAAATGGAACAAGTAAGTACAAACAGGAGGGTGGCCCAGCTCAGGCCAGAGGGTCTTATGTCCTCTAGGCCTAGAGTCTAGGGCTCAAGAGCTTGACATGAGGCTGGGAGGCCACTCGTGGAACTCTGGCCTTTGTTTAAATGTGATTTCACCATCTGTGATAAGTCTGGCCCCATTTTAATCTTGATCCTTGAAAGCACTGAGCCTTCCACCCATCTCTGCCTCATCCCCATCCCCATCCCTATTCCCTCTCATTTGGTCCTTAAGAGAAAGAAGCCAGAGCACTTAGCTCTGGGAAGGTAGAACCCACAACCTCAGTCTGGGCTCAGGGACTGGTCTCAGTCCAACCACAGGTGTGAGATGTGTTCACTATGTCGACATAAGAAACATCCAGACCTGTAGAGAATTTTCATGGATTCATTTAAGGCAAACTGACAATTGCTGTGAAGCAAAATCTCAACAAATTAATAACTTATTACTGAGTATGGCAGTTTCATAGCTTATTTTATACATTAGAATCAAAGGAGGAGACGTAAGAGGGGTTACATGAAATCCATTTGCTTTGGGCCTTACAAATTTAGAAAAACCATTTAGCCTTTGCATAGCTGAAACAAGGGATAGCTTTGGGACTGCTAACTCAAAAGCTGGGAGACATTACAAAACTAATTGCCTATTTTTCAAAAATGATTAGATCCAGTAACTTTAGGCTGGCCCAACTGCTTATGGCCATTGCCTTGTTAGTAGAAGAAACTTCCCAACTTTCTTTAGGACAGTATCCTTGCTGTGCTGACAATTGTTAACCAACCCCCTTTAATCAAGTATAAAGTGTATTATAGACAAAGGGACATCAATGGTTAACAGGAGGGTGCCTATTAAAATATCAAGCCCTCTTATTAGATACTGGTAAAGTCATTCTCAACGTCTGTCAAACGCTAAACCCTGCCACTTTGATGCTTGTTCCTGATTTAGAGACCCCTCTCCACCACTTTGTTGAGACTACAGAACAGGTTCATTCTAGCTGACTTGATCTAAAAGATGAACTCTTACTCAACTCGGATGCTGAATAGTTCACAGATGAAAGTAGTTTCATAGAGGGCTCAGGAAACCTGGATATGCAACTGTAAGCTTATCAGATATCCTTGAGGCTAATGCTTCACCACTTAACACCTCTGCTCAAAAAGCCAAACTCATAGCCCTAATTAAGTCATTATAATTGGGAAAGGGACTGGGACTGAATATACTGACTCAATGTATGGATTCATGGTACTCCATGCATATGCTGTTGTTTGGAAAGAATGAGGCCTTCTTACTGCAAAGAGCTCCCAATGCAAACAAAACTGACATCTTACAACTCTTGAAGCAATAAATGAACCTTGGAAAATTACGGTCATTCACTGTAGGGGGCACCAAAAGGGGAATTCAGATGTATCAAGGGAAACAATCTTGCAGATAGAACAGTCAAAACTGCAGCAAAAACTAATCCCCCAACCAAGTGGCCCTCATACAAGAGACCCCAAGCCCCAACTCCATACCTAATTATACCTTGGAAGAAGCCACAGGGGCAAAACAGAGAAACCTCATTCTCGACCCATTGGGATGGTTCACAGGAAAGGAGCAATTATTCCTCCCAAAGGATGAACAATGGAAAGTTCTTAAACATGTACATGAATGTTTTCATTTAGGCAGAGACTCCTTACATAAGCTAGTTTCCTGCATATTCATTGAAAAGGGATTATTTCAAACCACTAAAGAAATAACCAGAGCTTGTAAACTTTGCACTGGCAATGACCCCAGGGAGCCATCCCATCATCCCTCCTTTGTTAAAGCCAGCGCAGCATAGTAGATTATTCCCTGGGGAGGATTGACAAATGGATTTCACTCAAATGCCATCTTGCAAAGGGTTGAAATACTTATTAGCATTTGTTGATATACTTTTACTGGATGGATAGAAGCTTTCCCCACCTGGACAGAAAAATTTACAAGTTTCTAAATTCTTAAAGAAATCATCCCTAGATTTGGACTACAAGAAGCCTACAAAGTGACAATGGGCCTTCTTTCACTAAAATAACCCAGGGTTTAAGTATGGCCTTCATTCTTCCTGGAGGCCCCCAAACACGGGAAAAGTAGAAAAAGTTAACCTTTTGAAATGGTTTATGGAAAGCCCTTCTTAACTTTTCAGACTTTTATTTTAATGAAGAAGTGCAACAGATGTTATCTCATGTTATTAATCTAAGTCAAGTTCAAAAGGCACTTCAAGAACATGGTAATAACATTCTACCTAGTCCTTCTAAAACTCAATTAGACTCTCTAATACAACCAGAAGATCATGTCTTATTAAAAACTTGGAAGGGTCACAGAGCCAACTTCAACCAAAATGGAAAGGGCCCTACCATATTTCGTTAGGTTCCCCAACTGCTGTCAAATTACAAAGCATCATCGCAAGTTATTAGGGAAATGCAAATCAAAACCAAATGAGATACCATCTCACACCTGTAAGAATAGCTATAATCAACAGGACAAGTAATAACAAATGTTGGAGAGGATGTGGAGAAAAAGGAACTTCATACACACTAATGTGACTGAAAATTGGTACAGCCACTGTGGAAAACAGTGTGGAGGTTTCTCAAAAAACTAAGAATTGGTCTGCTTTATGATCCAGCAATCCCTCTACTAGTTATTTATTCCAAAGACTTGAAAACCCATATCTGAAGAGTGATTTGCACACCGATGTTCATAGCAGCATTATTCACATTGGCCAGGACATGGAAGCAAACAAAGTGTCCAATGATAGAAGATTGGCTAAAGAAGCTGTGGTTCATATATACGATGGAATATCACTCAGCCATAAGAAGAGATGAAATACTGTCATTTGCGATAACCTGGATGGACCTCGAGATAATCATGCTAAGCAAAATAAGCCAGACAGAAAAAGTTGAAAACTACATGCTATCATTTATATGTGGAATATAAACCTAAAAGCAACAAATGAGCAGGACAAACAGAGACTCACGGACATGTACTATAGACTAGTGGTTACCAGAGGGTAAGGGGAGAAGGGACGGGGGGGAGGGGAGGAGGTAGATGGGGAAAAGAGGATCAAATATGTGGTGACAGAAAGAAATCTAATTATGGGAGATGAACACACAGTGTAAATATATATATGCTTTACTGTTAAATGTACAGCTAAAACTTATTGGATTTTATTAACCAATGTCACCATAAAAAAATTACAAGGCATCAACAACTGGGTACATTTATCTCAAACTAAACCAGTTTCTTATGAGTTCACCCCACTCAGGGGAATTTGCCCTATCCTGTGTCACACTGATGATAGATTAGGGTGTGGGAGAAGGCAAAGTGGGGAAATTTCTGGATAAAAAGTAAGAGAGAGACACACACATATTTCTTTTACATTGGTGGATATAGGAGAATTAATTATTAACATCTGTAGCATATAGAGATGGATGAGGGGAACAGGATAACACTGAGGGGCTCTGTGGTCTTGAGCTGTGGTGCTGTGAGCTGTGCCCTGAGGGGTCTCGAAAAGGGATGACTCCAACATTCTGGAAAGGCAGCTAAATGGGAGGCAGTCAGGTGTTACAGGCCTTCATTAAGAAAAAACCACACTGGATCACTTCTAACCTACAAGCTATCATGATCCGAGTTTTGCTGTCTTGTATTTCTGCATTTTGCATCTAGTAAAGCATTTACTTATAGTTTGAGAGCACACCATATACCTCTTCAGTTTTCACAGTCTGACAGTGAGATGGGTTCCCATTTACTGCTGCTGTTATTATTTCAATATGGCCCATCTACTGCCCATTGGAAGAACTCAGGTGTCTTTCATTATTAATCTAATTCCTGCTATTTGTACAATTGGGAACTGTAACTTTAAGGTTTAATCAGGGCCAAAGATTAAGAAAACAACAGTGTCAATTATAATTACCATTTAAAATTTTCCAGAAGCGAGGAGTAAAGTAAGTCTCAGAAGTAAATTTCTTGTGCTTCAGCAACTGTTACAGAGGGCCAATCTATATATTCAGCTTCCACCTGAATTAATATAGCTAGTAATCTTTGTTGGGTTAGAGGGTAAGCAAGTTTCCAGAATTAAGTTATAGCATTTACACATAAAATCTTTCTCAATATTTCTTTTCCACTAACTTTTTACAACTTCCTTTGCCCTCAGTTTGTTTCTTTTCACTTGTTCAGAAATAACCAACTTATTAGGACCAATTACTTCCTTTTAATTTCTCTCAAATACATACATCCCTTTCCTTCTACAATAACATTCCTTCTAAATTTCAAAAAAGAAACCATAAAAAGAATATTGTTGATAATATAAAAGTTATCTTATACACCTTCAGCAATTATTAACAGGTTGAGAAGCACTTTAGAGGAAGCTTTTGGCCAAGGGAAATTAAAAGCTTCTGAAAATTTACCGAGTTTTAATTGTACCATTTGTATGTTCAACCAATCTGGAGGACTGGGGTGGTAAGCACAATGAAAATTCCGTGAAATAGGCCAATTATTATAAATGGATTACATATTTTGCCTAATGAGATGAGTTTCTCAGTCACTATGTAACTCAGAAGGAATTCACAATTGGGAATTATTTTTTCCCAGTAATAATTAAACTACCATTAAAACTATTGCTCTTCTGCAATAGAATGCCTCAACTCAGTGAGAAAACACAAATCATAACTAAAGTATATTTGTATATATTTTATACAAATACTTTCCACTTCCTTTAGGTCCATTTCAGGTACAGAGACTCGTGGACATAGACAATAGACTAGTGGTTACCAGAGGTTGTGAGGAGGTAGACAGGGTAAAAGGGGTCAAATATGTGGTGACAGAAAAAAATCTAACTATGGATGGTGAACACACAATATGATGTGTGTGTATGTATATGTGTGTATATATGTATATATATGTATATATATGTGTATGTATATATATATATATATATATATGCCTTACTGTAGAATAGTACACCTGAAACTTACTAGATTTTATTAACCAATGTCACCATAATAAAAATAAAACAAACAAACAAATAAATAAAAAAAACAGCCACCTATTTTTTTTTCCTCCTGTTCCTAAGATCTCAGCTCTTGTCCTTAGCCTGGATTATCTCAAACCTTAATCTTTAGTGCCACCTTGAGGATTTTTAAAAACAACTCAAAGTTAGGGCCTCCTACCTTAAAACAGGGAAGTCCAGAATTCCAAGAAAAACTCACCCAAGTTCACCTGCTGCAAAGCAGGAAGCCAGGGGGGCTCAATGGGCCCCTGCTGGTACCTGGTACCAGGTCCTGCATCTGCAGAGTGGTTCTGGGTTGGCTTCTTTAAAATCCTGTTGATGCTGCTAAGTAAATGCTGATATAAGAAACATCCAAACTGTAGAGAATTTTCATGGGTTCATTTGAGGCAAACTGACAATTGCCAGGAAGCAAAATCTCCATGGATTAAGAAAATGCTCCCAAGAATAGCATTTTGCAGCTAATTCTATATATTAGAATTAAAGAAAGAGACATAGGAGGGTTACATGAAATTTATTCATGGTGGATTAAGGGGGTGAAAGAAAGCGAAGTGGGGAAATATCTGGAATTAGATAAAAAGAGATACACAGTTCTCTTACATTGGGGGGTACAGAAGTTAATAAATAATATTTACAGCACATAGAGATGGTATATGGGGAACAAGATAATAATGAGGGGTTCTGTAGTCACATGCTCTGGTGCACCGTGAGGGGTCCAGAAAAAAAAGGAACTACTATGACATTCCAAGAGTATGTTATTTTAGGTGCAAAAAAACAATAGACAGGCTCACTTAAGGTAAACATTGACCTTCTTCAGCAAGCTACAATCCCAGGATGTGACTACCTATCATGACCCACTTTTTAGTTAGGAATTCTTATGTTCAGACTATCCTATGTGGTTACTTTCAAGTCTCTAAGTTTGTAGGGCCCGCCACGCCGGCCTCTCCTGAGCTAGTATGTGCCCATAGATTGGAAATTACCTGTGTTGTGGGGTTGGGGACCCTCTTTGGACTCCCACCCTGTAGGGCTCTCCTACATTATTCCCATGTGGTGGTTCTCACCCAGTGTTGAGCACAGCCTTCAACAACTAACATATGAAGTAGCTGATATAAATTAGAAAGCCCAGGCTGATAGGCCTGAACAATATCAAATTCCTCAGCAAACTTATAGGATCCTTAGTTACCTTAAGGAATTCCTTTACAATGGTTCATAACTCAGATTTAGTCAGGGGATATATGAAACAAAGGGCCTGAAACAATTTGCAACAGCTCAAGCAACCTGCAGTCAGACATCAGCCAGCCTCACTCTAGAATAGTCATCCTAGAGGGCCAGGCCGAAGTCTAAGAGTCCATTGTAGAAAAAGAACCAACCTTGGGAAGTCCAGTTAGAGGCTGGGTTGGATGGCACTCCTCTCAATGAAAGGACACAGTCTAACACTGGGCCAAACTAATTTCAGTAGAAATAACCTCTGTCCACAAAGATATCTTTAGGTGAAAGCCAGTTTTGTCTCAAAGGACAACCTGTTTTTGAAGAAATCAGGCTGACGTGCCAAATTAAGTACACACAGACAACAGTGAGACAAACAAGCAAGGCTTTTTTAACACATGCACACACAAAAATAAATCCTCTGAGCAATTCCTGAATAAAACCCAGAAGGCCTCAAAATGCAAAAAGCAAAAATTCGATTCCAAAGGAAAACACCATAAGCTTTCAAATTGGAGAGCAAGCCACGAGTCCAAGTGGCTCCATGTGGTGTACTAGAACCTGGTGACCCACCTGCCCTGAAGCTTTTGGGGTTGTTCTTTCCTGGAATCCCCAATAAGCCCTTAAAATGTCAACTGAAAAATAATATTGACTAGGTGTTTTGTTACCAAAAAGGATTTATTCAGGGAAAAGAAAAGGTGGCAACCTAGAGCACACAGACGTGGCAAGCCACATGCACTCTGACCTGCTTGCCAAGGTGGAAGGGTATTTATAGATGGGAGAAGGAAGTTCATGGAAGGGGAAATTAAAACCATGTCACCTCTGGGCTGATGTGAAATCTGGCATCGCCCCAGTGGTGTAGGGGACAAGGAGGTAGATGGTGGACAGTGGGGTTATGTGTTGTCCCTCAGTTCTTCCTCACCGACAAAGCAAAGAATTACAGGTTGGCGGGATTTAGATAAAGTGAGATTTAATTTTAGAAGGAGATGAGCCAGCTAAGGAAGATTGCAGCCCTGTGGAATTTAGGAGGTAAAGTGATAAGACAGTATACCCCAAAGGGAGGAGTGGGTTTTCAGCAAGGGAACTGTAACAACACAGAAATAAGAAGGTCTATTTATATTTGGGCCATGATGAGAGGTCCTAGATGATCTGTATGTGAAGTCACCTTGACTGACAGTTGGCTGCTATATAATGCTTTGCCTGCTACACATGTGCTTAACCAGAATTCAGTCTGTTATAATTAGATTCATGAACTTCTAGGCATAGTCATGATAGTATAATGATGGTATAACAAGGCTGAAGTTATGGGTAGTAATTTCTTTGCGTGCATTTGTAGCTAGTTTAGCCAGCAGCTTTTTTGGTCTTTGTGCTCTAGGATTTGGAGTAATTTATAACCCTAAAAGGAAGTTATTTTTAGAAGGTGCCTAAGGAAGGCCTTCAAGGGAAGTTTCTATGGTTACAGAGCTGGGCCTTCATTCCTGTTGCTCATGCCTGACTACCTAACACATGGACCTTTTTTTTTAAAATAATAATTTCTATTAAAGCTAATATACAATGTTGTATTAGTTTTAGGTGTGCACCATAATTGTTCCATACTTATTATAAACAGAGTTCTTCCTTTAGGAGTCTCAAGATTAGGTAAAGTTAGAGAACTTTCATAAGCCCTAGTTCCTCCTGTAGACCCTCCAGACTGACTGTGCTTGCTGAAAGTTTGTTCATCATTATCAATGTACACTATATTATATAGTTAAAATTCACTAAGAGAGTGGATTAAACTCTCAACACACACACAGAGTATCTATGTGAGGTGATGGATGTGTTAATTAAACTAGAAACTCTAATATTCCTAAGAAATTGGATTGCAAAATACTTTGACATTGTGTTTTGTTTGGGGAATTAATGCTCAGAGATTGGAACTGTTTTTGCCAATCATTATTTAACACAGGTTCTCTGTGGGAATTATAATAGTTGTCCTAGGTAGTAAGGTTGACCTGAGCAACTGGAGAATAAAAGCCCTTCCCAAAGACCTCCTTTAGGACCTCCCTGGTTATAAATTAACCCCCTACATTCTGAGACACAAAGGAGTGAAAAGGTGTAAAATAGCCACTGGTTTGGTCTGACAACAAGCGTCTGCGCCGTTAATACTACCCTAATCTCTCTATAACTTTAGCTTCGTTGTACCATCATTATAATATCATATATGAGCCTAGAATTTCATGAATTTAATTATAACACTGAATTCTGGGTAATCACCCCTGTAAACATACATCCAGAAGCCAATATAAGACCTACATTCTGAGTTCCACGAGGCTACAGTCTTCTTTGGTATAGCCCATCTCTCTCTTGAAACATACTTTAATAAATCTTACTTTTCCTAAGTCTTGCTAACATGTAATTCTTTACTGCATTGGTGGAAAGAACTGAGGACCCCTTAGTGCCACCAGGGAAAACGCTGGATTTTAGATTGCCCCAATGGTAACAGTTACACAAGCCAATAGCATCCAGGTTAATTGTCTTTTAATAAGTCAATAAAGAAGTAACATATGCCACACCAATGATAGATTAATTACACTACTTTCCAGTGTAAAATCCAAATTTAGTTGAGATTTACCTTTTCTATGAGTTGTTTTCAGGAGAGAAGGCTTAGCCAACCTGAGCTGAGTTGCCAATGCAAAATAAAAGTCTCCAGTTGTGAGAGCACGTTGCTAGGGAACGACTGTGCTGGTGTTAACACTCAGGATGATCTTCCAGGGGCCACTGCAGGGTTTGCACCTTTCCCATGGCAGGAGCTAATGCCCCAAGGACTTTAGAGAGCTATTTAGATCAGTAAAGGGCAGCCTTGCCCAGACTGAATACTCTCCAGTAGTCCTCACAAATGTTCTGTATTTATAGCCTCAATGTCCCCTTGCCATAGATTCTTCTTCATATGTTCGTATTGATAAGCTCCAAGCAGGGACCCTCAGTAGCTGGGCAACTGAGTGCTTACCCACAACCACAGATGTTGAATGACAACATACTGATGTAGTTTCTTCATACCAAAATGACTTTACTTATAATACCACTTTCTTCTTAGATCAAAACAACTTCACTCTTAGAAACAATTTTGTCACAAACAAGTAGAGTTGAAATAATATCAAATAAATACGCAACACATTGCAAAGTTCTAAATACACTTATTTATTTCAACAGTTTTATTAAGATATAATGCGCATACCGATAGGGCAGGTAGATAGGTAGATATAAGCTAGAGGGAGAAGGACAATGAGAAGTTACCAAGGCCCCAAAACCACTTTAGGAGTAAAATGTACATAATATGAAATTGTAGTTAAACACAAGATATCTGGCAGCTCCAGGTGACTCCCTCATTTCCCCATGGTCAATTAACTGGATGACAACTATATGAACTTACTCTGGGGGCGCTCAACTGGTATGGGCAAAATAAGTTAACTGAGCATGCACCTGTCCCCAAAATCCCCACAGTGCACGTATATGACTTCCTGTTTACTGGGAACCTACTGCGCATGCCCAGGCAGAGAGTGGCGGTTTAGAGGGAAGAGCTGGGAATTCACTCATTCCAGGTGGAACAGATGGAGAACAAAGAAAAGCTATTGCCCATATAAATTCCTTACCCTCAGGTGGAACAGATGGAGAACAAAGAAACCCTATTGCTCATATAAACTCCTTGCTCTCAACTTCTCTGGGCACTTGATTCTCGATGGAAGTGCCAGTTTAGACTTTCTCCCAAGTGTACTTTGCTTGCTTTACTTAATAAAATCCCTTCTGCTTGCTACTCTTTGTCTAGTCTTTCTCCTCTGAGCGACAGACTTCCACGCACATCTTTTGTGGGTGATTAAAAAACCGAGCATTTTTCAGCATTTTTTAAGTGTGTCCGTTGATTAGGAAGAAGGATGTTGACATTGTAAAACCAATCCCCAGGACTATTTCTGAAGTTCTGGATCAGGCAGAAGAGTTTTAAAGGGGAGAAAGAGGAGGTGGAACTGAGAGCGAAGTCTGTTTCTTTAATCATAGATAACTCTTTTCACATCAGACTTTTGGGTGCCAGCAGTTGGTCATAGCTACTTTGGAGACATTTCCTCCTTCTGCAAAACGAATTCATAAATTCTCCTGGAGACCCTGAAGTTATGTCCTCCTGCTTGACAAAGAAACAGCATATCAGCAACACAATATTATACTGTGAGAACAGGAGTTGAGCAAGAAGAGTGGCTAACATGTGAACAAAAGCCTAATTAAGAATTAAATTATTTAATTCTAGCTTCCAAAATATGAGGGGCTCAGCTATATTCTCATTTATTTATATATTTATTAGTTTCCTTCGACCATTTTTTTTTTTTTAGTTTTCAAAGTATTCCTTTGTCTTTGGGTTTAGTTTGCTCTTTTTTTAGTGTTGTGGCGCAAGTGAGAACAGGGACCCACAGAGCCCAATCAAAGAGAACTAAGAGCCTTTGTTAGCCAGCCAGCGACTGACTCTCTACCACACAGGGTTAAAGGAAATCAGCCCCCAGCCTCCAACTACGTCCTTGAATAAGCAGATCACAGAAAGCAGAAGTTAGCAGTTAAAGTCTTGCACAAAGATAAATATATTCATTCAGGGAACTCTCAGATCAAACAGGGCCTAGCAGACAGTTTCATTATCTGCACCTTGGAATGTTATGTTCCTCCTTGAGATTGGGCCTGGAGATATCACCTCCCTGTAGCTGGAGAATTTCCATTTTTACATTCCCCACTGGTTTTCAAAGGGAATTCAAATCATTGATTCCCCGACCTGGAGTGGTTCATAGTTTGTGCTGAGGACCATGAATTTTACTGCTTGGACCCATCTTCTGACATAGGCAGTTATCCAATTAATTACACAGGGCCCAAACAAAAGGCCCAGGAAGACTAGAATAAGGGGGCCTGTAATGGCTGTCAGGAGAGTTGTTAAGCAAGGGGTGTTATTAAAAAGTCCTTCATACCAAGATTCTCCATGCCTAAGTCATTCTTCTCTGTCTTTAACTCTCTATCTTATTAGCACTAGGCTGTCTTGCATAATTCCAGAATGATTAGCATAAAAACAGCAAGTTTCACCTAGTGCTATACGGAGCCCTCCTTGTTTCAGGAACAGAAGGTCTAGTCCTCTTCTGTTCTTCAGTTCTATTTCAGCCAAGGAGTTGAGAGGTCTCAAGGTGATTGATAGATTTTTCAAGAGTCAATAGGTCTTTATTTATTTGTTGGCTTAAGGACTTGTAATTAGAATCTCTAGTTATCAGGGCTGCCGTTCCTACTGCAGTAGACCCTGCTATCCCTATTCCTACAAACAGGGGAACTAAAACAGGTGCTCTTTTTTCTCTTCTTCCTGGATATTCGAAGTATTCTTGCCCCCCTTGACCAGAGTAAAAGTAGACCTGAGGAATGACATGAACTAGGACACAAAATCCAGCATTTTCTCTCCAGTAGTTAAGGTTAATACAGGGGGTCAACCCAGTGTTGCAAGCAAACCAAGTTCCTTTAGGCGCAGCTAAGTAGTTGTTAGATGTTGAATTCACCTGTATAGTTGTATTACAATTTTCTCCGTAAGTAGAATTATTAATATGATAAGAAGAGGTGTGTATACAAGTACCTTGTCCCTGGAGATGTCCAAGAGTCAGCTTTGGGTGATTTCTCCAGGGATATACAGTGTTATTAGGAGCAGACAGATTTCTTATAGTACTTTCATTACTCCCAAAAACAGCAACGGCTCCCAGTCCTATATAATATGGGGGTGACAATTAAGGCAAAACCAACAATCATCTGTGATATTTGGATTACTAGTATTAGCAAACTTGTACACAGCTGTTAACATTTTCAATGTAGAATCTTGTGGAGTATTAGGAGTTAGTCTTATCCTAGGGGCATGATGGGTAGACTCTTGGCTTGGAGCAGGGGTTGTAACCTTATGTTTGGGTCTTGGCCTGTATGGGCTTGGATTCAGAAATGAGTTCAGACCAATTGAATGTATGGGGGTCTTAACTGGTTTCTTCTGAATTGTTATGGGTAACCCTGGATCTGTTCCAGAAACATATAACCTTAGACCCCATGTTTTCCCCGTAAGCCAGGACATATTTGTCCATTGTTTCACAGTGAGAATAACAGAATTACATTTTCCTGAGGTGGTACAAGAGGATTGACTAGGACAGGTAAGAGTCAGGAAAGGATCAGTATTTTTCCAAGGGTCAGTAGTTTTCTCACAATCCCAATTGGCACAATAATATTGATTAGGCTTATTGCAAATGCTTTGATTCTCTCTAGGGCACATATATAATTGGATTTGTTGGAGACCCCTTTCCTGTTCTGAATATCCACAACCATACCAAGGGACGGTCGAAAAACTAGCTCCTGGACCCTTAGGTAAATCCTTGGGTATAGTATTAAATCTGTATGTAGGCTGATACATAGTCTGATTAACTAATATGGGAGCCCCTGTTTCTGATCTAATTAACTCCCATTTGGCCTCAAGGTTGATGAGGATTCCCTCTTACATTATTAATAGCAATTAATCCAATTATAATTAAACCCATGAGATTCTTATCTTGAGAGGGCCTCCTATGGGGTGGACACACCATCTCTCAGTCTCTGGTGGTGGTTGAGCAGCCTTGATGCAGGTGTGATGAATCCAATGGCGTCTCCCAGCAACCTTGACCGTGGTGGGAGTGGTGAGGATGACAGGAAAGGGTCCATCCCAGTGAGGTTCGAGGGCAGCTGCTTGTACCTTTTTTACCTAGACCCATTCACCAGGGTAGTGGCCATGGGGTCTCAGAGACTGATCAGAGTTATTGCAGGTGGACAAAATGAGGTGTTGAACTTCTTTTTTTGCTAAGTGCAATGCCTGTAAGAACTTAAGTAGTGATAAATTATGAATTTCAATCTCTTGTTCAAACCCTACCTTGGGTAGGATTGGCGGCAGTCTCCCAAACATGATCTCATATGGGGTGAGACCTTGGAGGTAAGGGGTACATCTTACCCTAAGGAGGACAAAGGGGAGGAGGCTCACCCAGTTTTTGCCAGTTTCAAGTTTAAACTTGGTTAAAGTTTCTTTTAATGTCTTGTTCATACTTTCCACCTGGCCTAAACTCTGAGGTCTGTAGTTTCCAATTAATACCTAACAATTTGGCTAAGGTTTGACTTGTTTTGGTGATGAATGCCGGGCCATTGTCGGACCCCAGTGTTAATGGCAAGCCAAACCAGAGTACTATTTCTGAGACTAATTTCTTAGCTACTACCTGAGCAGTTTCTCTCTTAGTTGTGAAGGCTTCAGTCCATCCTGAGTAGGTGTCGATGAACACAAGTAGATATTTAAATCCAAAAGTTCCAGGGCTTACTTTGTAATGGGTCATGAGAACTTATGTATTTAAGATGGCGATGTGTAACGAGTCATGAGAACTTATGTATTTAAGACGGCGATGTAAGATCTAAGATGGCGGAATGGAAAATTTTAAATTCCCCCAGCAAGGTAGACTGCAATCCCCTCCAACCAAGGGCTGGAATTCTCTGCCCAGACATCCTGTTTGCTTGCTTAAAGGTCAGGCCATAATCAGGCCATATGGTTAGCCAATAAGGAACTGCAACCTGTCCCACGCGCGCAAAGTTAGCCCGCCATAAACCTAATATAAGGAACCCCATGCTAAGGATTGGGGCTCTTGTTCTCGCTGCTGCATCAGTGGAGGTTTGAGCTCGGATTCGAATTTGTAATAAAATTTTCTTTTTGATTCTAATTCGGCTCTGAGGTCATCTTGTCCGGGTGCACTCCGTAACAACTTCTGTAAAGTCTAATTCCCAATGTTCTCCTGGGGCTTGGCCTCTGAGTCTTAATCCAATTTGTACTTCAACCAGAGGCCCAGGGTTAACTTGGGCACAAATATGACCTCTTGTTACCTCTTTGGCAGTTTTGTGTAGCCCTGGGATATAATAGTCTCTTTTCAAAAGTTCAATTAACTTTGTTCTCCTAGGTGGGTGTTCTGATGGACTAGTGAGACTAGTTCTCAATCTAGGGCACCGGGTACTAGGGTGTGTCCATCCGGAAGGTGGATCCACTCAGTGGGTCCTTTTACCCCCTTTAGCTTACTGTATAATTTAAGTTTCCCAGGGTGTAGATGGGTGAGTCTGAGAACGTTCTAGGGAGCAGAACTGAAAGAATGTCAATAGGCACCACTGGTTTTCAGGCAGCTTTCTTTAAAAGCATTGCCCCGGGCTACCTCAGACTCAGTTCTCTGGTGACCTGGACAGTGTATGATAGCTACTTTTTTAGGCAGTCAGATGGCTTCCAGGAGAGCTAGGATCTCTTCTCTGTTTCTGATTTCCTTCCCCCCTGAGGTGAGTAATCCTCTCTATAGAGTGCCTCATAAATATGTGTAGTAGCAAAGGCATACCTGCTGCCTGTATAGATGTTAACTGTCTTCTCCTTACCCCACTGGAGCGCTTGTGTCACAGCAATGTGTTTGGCTCGCTGAGCTGATGTTCTGTGGCTCAGGGCCTGAACCCAGATGACAGTCCCTCCAGTAACTACTGCCGCCCCAGCATACCTGACTCCCTCTGTGACGAAGCTACTTCTATCGGTGTACAGTGTGGCATCCAGTTGTGGCCACGGGGCATCAGTCAGGTCTGGCCTGAGGCAGGTGATATTATCCAAAAGCTTGAGACAATCATGTAATGGCTGTCGAGGATCATCATTAGGCAAAAGGATGACTGGATTAAGAACAGAAGTTTTTAGGAATTGTACTTGTGGGGGGTTAAGGAGAAGAACCTGGTATTGAGTGATCCGTGCATTTGAAATCCAATGATCAGGGGGGCTACAGAGCATGGTTTTCACCACATGGGGGGCTATAATCTGGATAGTCTGCCCTAAAGTCAACTTCAGTGCTTCTTTGGTGAGGATGATCGTGGCCACAAAGGCCCGCAAGCAATTAGGTCACCCTGCTGCAACATAGTCCAGTCTTTTGGAGAGGTATGCAATGGTTCTCTTCCATGGTCCTAGAGTATGGGTGAGGACCCCCTTCACTATGCCTCTAGTCTCAGTCACAAAGAGTTGGAACGGCTTGTCTAAAGTAGGCAGAGCCAAAGCAGGGGCTGTAGTCAAGGTTGTTTTTAGGGCTTCAAAAGCCTCTTTTTCTTCTCTTCCCCAGCACAAGTCTTCAGACTTTCCCCCAGTACTGCAAACCCTGGAATCCAGAGCCTACAGTAGCCTACAGCTCCAAGAAACTCTCGAACCTGCTGCTTAGTGGTGGATTGGGATATTTTTTAAGTGGCCTCAATTCTACTTGATGACAGAGTCCAGTGGCCTCCTTGCAGCTTATACCCTAAATACGTTGCCTGGGAGGTGCAGAGCTTTCTTAGCGGACACCCGGTATCCCTTAGCCTCTAATTCTTGTAATCTTCAGTGGCCTGCTTACATTCTACATCTGTTGTAGCGGCCAAGAGTAAATCATCCACATATTGAAGAAGAACAGTCTTTGATTGTCTCTGATGAAAGTTAAAGAGGTCCTGGCTCAGGGCCTTGTCAAACAATGTGGGGTAGTTCTTAAATCCCTGTGACAGTCTAGTCCAAGTCAATTGTCCCGAATACAGTCTATCAGGGTCCTCCCATTCAAGTGTAAATATTGGTTGACTCATCTTTGCTAGGGGGAGAGTGAAGAACTAGTCCTTTAAATCAAGGACGGTGTACACCTGGTGGCTAGGCGGCAGTTGGCTCAGGAGGCGTACGTGTTGGGATGTATAGTCTCAACCAGCTTATTTACTTCTATGAGGTCCTGTACTGGCCTGTAGTCTTGGGTACCCAATTTCTGAACCGGAAGCAGTGCGGTAGTCCAAGGCGAATGACAGGGGACTAAGATCCCTTCGTTCAGGAGCCTCTAAATATGCACTGCTATACCAGACTTAGCCTTCTGACTGATGGGGTACTGCCTTATGCTGATGGGCTCGGCAGAACTCAGTAGGGTCACAATAGGAGACTGGTGGGCCGCCAATCCGGGTGGGTTAGTCTCAGCCCACACCCGAGGGATCCTGCACTGCAGTTCCTGTAACAGTGATGCATTAGGGGAAGGATAAAAAACAGGCTCCTCCAATAAAAGGTATTCTTCAGAGAGGGGGCAAGTGAGCATTATTGCAGATGGAGTGGCCCCCAGAGTCAGTTCAGTGTGTCCTTCCTTAAAAGAGATGGTGGCCCATAATTTTTGTAGTAAGTCTCTCCCCAGCAAGGGTTACAGGCATTCAGGTATAACCAGGAATGAATGAGTGATGGTCCCTTTTCCTAGGTCAGTAATTTTGGCCTGGATCCAGGTGTAAGATTTTCCTTGTCCTGTGGCTCCTTGTATTAAAGTCTTTTCTTTAGATAGGGGGTCTTGGATATTCTGCAAAACTGAGTAAGTAGCCCCCATTCCACTAAAAAGTTACAGTTTGGCCCCTGACTTGCAATGTTACCTGGGCTCCCAGGGGCACCCTGACCTCCTCATTCTGCATCCTCCAACATAATAAGTAGGACCTTTTTCCCTGGGCCCTGGCTCTTTTCGGGGCACTCATTCTTCAAATGTCCTTTCTTCTTACAGTATGAACATTGGTTCTTCTCTAAATTACTCCGACCTTGGCCCACCTTTCCCTCGGGGCGTCAGATCGGCCCTCAGTCCAGCCCCCGTGACTTATCCTGTCCAACAAATAACCTTCTGGACATCATCTCTGTTGTTAAACACCTTCTGGGCAATCTCGAGAAGCTTACATAAGTTTTCTCCCTCAAACCCTTCTAGTTTTTGTAATTTCTTTCTGATATCTGGGGCTGACTGACTAACAAAGGCTAGATTAATGGCTCCTGATTATTTGGGTCCTCTGGGTCAACAGTCTATAAGATTCTAATAACCTCTCTAAAAATGCTGCAGGTGACTCATCTTTAGTCTGAATAACCTCACTTACCTTGGATAAATTGACTGGTCAGGAAGCCACTGCCCGGAGGCCTTGGAATAACAACTGGTGATACCTTAGGAGAGCCTCCTTATCTTGATCTGTGTTAGGATTCCAGTCAGGTTGGGTGCTGGGAAATACAAGTTGTACCCGTGCGGGGTCAGTGGTGGTCTAGCCAGTGGGGTCCGAGACCCCTCTTGCAGCTTCCCTTAGAATGCGTTCCTTCTCGTCTACAGTGAACAAAACCTGTAAAAGCTGCTGGCAATTATCCCACGTGGGTTGGTGGGTGAAAAAAGATGGATTCTAAAAGGGAGGTCAAGCCTTGGGGTTTTTCTGAGAAGGACCGAGTTTGCAATTTCCAATTATCCAGATGACTAGTTGAAAAGGGAACACACACCATGAAAGAGGTCTGGGTGTCTCCCCCAGGTGGGGCTATCTGTCTGAGAGGTGCCAGGACAGCTGCAGATTGCAACGAATCGGGGATGGGGTCAGGATCCTGTGGAGGGTAGTAGACAGCCCCCATCAGAGTGTGTGGTGGGCTCCAAAAAGGGGCTGCCTCCTGAGAATCAGGAGACCTAGAGGGGTTACCAGGAGAGCAATAGGGAGGGAGATTGAGGATCTTTGGACCCTCTGGAGGTGCCTGTAGAACAAGTTCAAGTGATTTCTGAGGTGCCGGAGTGCTCCTTGGCTCTGCCAGAAGAACCGTATGAGAGGCAGGTGCCGGCAGAGAGTCAGCCACCGGAGAGTCTGACTTACTCTGACAATCTTTCAGATACTTAGGAGCATCAGACACAATGTCTATCTAAACATTTATGTATGGGGCCTGATCAGGGTAACTAGGATTCCCATAACACTTCTGACTCTGAAGGCAGTCTACAAATCAAAGAAACCCTCAGATGGCCATCCAACTCCAAAGGCTGGCCAGTCTACTTGGCAGAACCTCTGGAGATCGAATGGAGCAGCTGACAACCCATAATCTCGGGCCCATCGCCTGAAATCCTTAAAATTGTCCACAAGGCACCGCAAGGGAGTGGGCTTAGAAGAAGCCTGTCCCATGGCTGCGGGGATAGATGTGAATGAGAATACAAGTCCTGTGAAAGATAAGCATGTTAGACAAGGTTCACTCGGTGACTAGGTGGCCACTCGGGCTGTGCTGTAGCAGCAAGAAACCCTGCAAAAAGAAGAATTAATAAACTAAAAAGAATAACAAGAAAAAAATCACGAGACCAGAATGATCAGACAATGAAACAAACTTGACAGAAACCAAAGTAAGTAAACTTGTGAGGACCAAGGCAATAGGAGGGTGACAGTACATTGACCCGTCCCGACTAACATACACAATACAGACAGACAAAACAGACTACAGGTAACACAAAACGCTAGCGTATCAGAAACTGAAACCTGTTTGGTACTGGGTCAGGGTCTGACATCTCAGACCTGACCTTACTTGGGAAGTTTTGCCGCGTCCAGCCTTCCACTAGTTCTTAGGGAGCCACAGACAGAAACAGGTCTAAGAGGAATCTTAGACTAACTCACCGGTGAGACTGGACCAGAAGGCTCGCATCCAATTGTGAGAAATGTTTGTCCATTGGTCTCTCCGAACTAGGGCCACCTGATATCCGGAGCTGAGGAACGGCTCTCAGCGGCCGCCCCCTGGACGCAGTTGTGCCCTGCCCAGAGCGATCAGTGTTGTGGGTCTCAGAGAAAACTCCCCGTCTCTCTGGGGAGAATCCTCGCTGGGGCCTCCAAATGTTGTGGCACAGGTGAGAACAGGGACCCACAGAGCCAAATCAGAGAGAATTAAGAGCCTTTATTAGCCGGCCAGCGACTGACTCTCTACCACGCAATGTTAGAGGAGCTCAGCCCCCAGCCTCCAGAGGAGGCAGCTTATAAAGCCTCCAACTATGTCCTTGAATAAGCAAGCAAGCAGATCCTTGCACAAAGATAAATATATTCATTCAGGGGACTCTCAGATTGAACAGGGCCTAGCAGACAGTTTCATTATCTGCACCTTGGAATGTTGTGTTCCTCCTTGAGACTGGCGCCTGGACATATCACCTCCCTGTAGCTGGAGAATTTCCACTTTTACACTAGTTCCTTGAGGTATAACTTTAGGTTGCTGATTTCATATATTTCTTTCTTAATACATAAATTTATTACTACAAACTTCCCTTTTTCTACTCCTTGTGCTGCATACAAGTGTCCTTTTATATTTTTCTCTGGTGTGTTTGGGCATCCCTAGAAACTCATAAGCAGAGAGACTCGATCTAGCAGCTCTGATTTAATCTACAGTTTTTATACTGGAGCCCTGGTGATATGGTCATCAGTTATTTGGATGGGAAAATGTTCTCGTGTTTTGATTAAATCTATCATGTTTTCTGGAACAGAATCCCTGGACTAGGAAATTCAGAACAGCTTATTAGCGTTTATATCTTCACTTTTGTCAGAGAGGAAGCCTGAACCGTCTGGGTATTGTCTGAAGGCTCTTTCCACAATCAGAGCAGGTTTGGGAAAATCATTTTCTTTGATGAATGGCTTATATTACAGAGAACAGAATGCTTTATGTGTGTATTGAAATATTTTCCCTAGTTTCTTGCCTAAAGCATGAGACAAATTCTTTTTAAGTTTCATGGTGAGCAGCTATTTGCACTCCTGTAAAAAAAATTCATGAATTCTGTGACGTTCCCTAAGCCTGGACTCTCTCTAAAGCTTTTAACTATCCAGTTAGTACAATTTCTGTCTATCCAGAAAATTAATCATTAACAGTTTTTGGTTTTAGAAGTTCCTGGCTCCAGATTTTTCTCCTCTAGGAAAGTAGTAATTATCTTCACCTCTCATTTGGGGAGTATTGATTTGCCATGTGATCTTGAATCTCTCCTGTATCTTAAAAGGGTTGTTTTTGAGGTTGTTCAGTTTTTTTCTGTAATGAAGATAAGAATGATCACTCAGAACTCTTTACATATTGGAACAGAAACCATCCATTCAGTTGTGTTGCTCTGTATTTTTCCCTTGTGAGACAAAAGAATCACTCATCACTTATTGATTCTACTGCTATAGTCCCAGTGGGTGATTTCAAAGTTTTTATTCTGTGATAAATGCATCTAAAAACATTATCATACTGGAACCTCTTCTTGAAAGCCAATACTTGAGAGGCTAGTGAATAAAATATGACAATAAATTCCTGCTTCCTGAATAAAGCAACTTTTCCTTCCACCTAACATTTGTCTCTCTAGTACTGGCTTTTGAGCACTGAGCAGCTGAATTTGGGGTTTTGTTTGTTTGTGTTTATTTTTTGGTAACAGAAAAAAAATCCCAATTTCATGATGCAGAGGACCTAACATTCCTGAAATTGCATCATTCCACAAAATGATCTAGAAATTGGCAAACTATTTCATAGATTATCAGGGATTGCAAGGGGACCAAAATTGTGAAACAAATCTTATAAAAAACAAAGCATTAACATATCTTGATTTCAAAACTTTATACTAAGCAAAAGTAATCAAGATAGCGTGCTACTGACACAAAGATAGACATACATTTATGGCACAGATTGCAACTTGAGAAATAAACCTCCACATTTATGGTCAACTGATCTTTGACAAAGGTACCAAAAGTGAAAAAAAAATTGCATTTTTTTTTTTTTGCTTGTGTTATAAAAATTCCCTGCCCTGAATACCTGTTTGTCACCATGAACACCTGTTTGTCCCCTGTGGAGTAAGGCCTGACATTTTTTTTTCTTCATTGTAGAGAAAATGTCTAACTTAAGCTTTGCTTATGAAAGCCCCCATTTCAAAGTGAATCTTGAGTAAACACATTGCCAGCCACTGGACTATCTAAAGAGCCAGGCCACCTCCTCTCAGTGAGGCCTCTTTGTTTTAGAAATCTCAGTCGATTTCAATAACTGACCTTTTGGGCAACTTATTTCCTCTTCCCATGCTCTAAGTTGCTGTTCTTTTATTTAAATTAACCAGCAAAGAGAAAGCTCTTGAAACACTAGGCTTCAATACGCAATTCAAATAAAAGCAGAACCCCAGGCCCAAGAGCACGCTCCCTTCCTCTCTCCCTCTCCCAGTCTCTCCTCCCCATGTGCCCTTCTATTCCTCTCCCTCCTGCAACCTCGCTGAATGGCCCCTGGTGTGTTGTGAATTTCCAGGTCTTGTAAGTAATAAATCTGTATCTTTTCAAAGTTTCATGATGGTTATTGCTGAGTATTGGTTATTTGGGAGTAACCAAATTGGTTTGCCACGTTATCTCACGAGGGCGTCTTGCAATTATAATAAGAACCACAAGGGCTGGTCCAGGCACAACATTGGTTATTAATAGGCTGAGCCCAGTACAAAATGTACGCTGAAGAATTTTCACTGTTTAACTTCTGTTATATCCTTGCCCTTTTGGGAACAGTATTAACACCGACTAAAATGCGATTGGTTGTCAAGACTAAAGTCGCCACATGTATCAATTGAACAAAATGTTTATTACTCAAATGCACTTTCAAAGGAGAGTAGGGCAAGGGTAAGTTGGTTCAGGTAGCTTGTGCAAAGGTGAATGGGTGACCCTTTAAGGTGTATAGGAATGGAGGCTGAGAGTTTTCAAGGTTTGATCCTCCTACCCACTGACACAAAAAGGGACATTTGTCAACTTTCCTAACTTCTTTATCCATTCTGAGCCAGGCAGGGTGAGCATGTATCTAAAGTTGATTAAGGGTCAAATATCAAAAAGGAAGTCAGTGTCTTATTAATGATGATCAAATGATAACATATCTCATTTAAATGAGTTTTAATCTGAATATTGAGAAGTCATGTGAAAAGCACAAGCAACATATAATTAAGATGGTGAAGCTTCAAAAAATACTTAAATCTAATCATCCCATGGTAAGCTTAAAAAAAATATTTAAATCTAGTCATCCCATGGTATGCAGGAGAGATCCAAAAATGTGTCACAATGGCTACTGAACTCTGTTCAAATGCTTTACTACTGTTACTGTTTAACTTATCCTCTCATTTGTTGTGTTATTGGTGACTCCTTGCCACTCTAGACTACCTATATATAGCAAGCAGGCCTTTTAAGGGAACAGAACTCTCCCTGCTACCAAATAGCCAAAGTTAATTGGTCATCAGCTACAATGGCTGCAGGGAGTTACACTTCAAGGAAAACATCTGAAGCATTAGCTGTCTGCTACTTGAACATTGAGTGTTTTGGGAATTTCTTGATTGGCATTAATGATGTTTTTGTGAATAACATCATGTGTTATTCAACAGCAATGTTGACCTTAAAAAAAATACAAAGCTAGTTATTAAACCAGTAAAGTGAGTTTTTTCAGGAATATAGAGAATTGTAAATCAAGACAAGCATGCTATAGCAAAATCTATGATAGTTCAGCAAACAAAGAAGAAGAATGTTAATTTATAGAGAAAAAAGAGAAAGTTGGAAGGGATTGCTTGGAATGAAAATCCATCTGAGGAAAGCGAGAGTTCAGGGTGGTGATGGCTCCTCATTGTTTTAGAAGTTCCCATTGGGTGGCCTCTTTGCTAGGCAAAGAGAAATCTTGTTCCTGCTGGGGTAGTAGAGACACTTTCCTGTTGGAATGCAAGGTATGTCCCTTCCTGTTGGGGTCTGTAACTATCTGTTTCCTTTTAGGGGTATGCAATTGATCTAAAGTAATAGTGCATGAAAATTCCCCTTCTTGCCTCCTAAGTTGATTTTAAATGAGGTTTCCTTAATTTGATTTCACAACAATGAGCACATGAATGCAAATAGTATAAAAACAGCACATTTATATTTCATGAGAAAGAAGGGATTTTGAAGAAGGGTGTGCAAAAGGAAATATTGATATTCAGGGTACACAGACTATACGTGTGGTGTTAGCAAAAGGACCAAGGAGTAAGACCTAAGAATGGTGACTGGATGCAACATTACAAGCCCAAAACTATAGAACTGACCATTCTAACAAATGTTTAGTAAAGAAAGTCTCTTCCTATAAGGTACCCATAAGCCTGATGAACAGAGCAAAAAGAGTGGCCTCAATATGGGAATTGAATCTAACTAATGCCCTGTACAGCAAGCAGACCTATATACAAGAAAGTAAAATTTAAGTAAGCCATTCAGACACTCTATGAAGGTTGAAGCCTGGGATGTAAGAGAGGTACAAGGTCCACTAAATGCATTTTGGAGAGCCAATTTTTTTTTTCAAAGTTGAGTTGTTAATGTCGATTATTTCTAAAGTATCTCAATGAGTCCTTGCATATTGGTTTCAGCAGGGTCATTATGATAGGATGTGTAATTTGTCTATATAAGTATCTGCCATGGTCAGAGCAGAGCGAGTAGCCAGTGGAGGGGGTGAGATGTTCTATAATGTTTATTTACCATTGGCTATAGAACCTTTACCCTTGGTCTGGAACACATGTTCCTTATCTATATTACAAGTGGCATTTTTTTTTTTGGACAACAGGTGCATTGGTCAGTTACTAAGTTAGCATGGCAAAAAAAAGAAATCCCTTGAATTTTGCCTAATTGTAAGGTTAGTGGCCTCTAAATGGTTATGAATCATTGTGCTCATGGGGCTGAAGTTAATATCATCAGATCTCAAGTGTAGTATGTGGTCAGAAATTCAAACTAATTTATTTCCCTGAGCACTGAAATGAGCCTCTGTAGATTAAAGTTAATACAGGCAAAGTAAGAAGTGGCTTTGAATTGTACTTGGGTATTGGGGAAAAGTTATTTTTAATTCTTTATACCAGAGGGGCGACCTTGGATAAATAGTTGTTGCTATTGGTTGCACGACATTGCTAGATCATTGTCCTGGCCAAAAAAAAATCTATAAAAATGTGCAGATATGTTCAATACTTGGCCATGGAATTGTCCAATACTAACATGATTGCTGGGAATTTAATTAACGAATCTGATGTTTGGGTCCAATCTTTGATCAGCAATGGCCTGTTTGATCTAGGGACAAGATGTAGCATCTCTGCAAGAGGACTCCAACAGGTGTAGTAGTGGCACACTGTTCATGGAGTATATGAACTCTCTGATTACTCAGGTGATACCTAGTGACATCCTAAGTGCCTAAAGTGTTTAGAAAGGAAATGACCTTCTCTAGAACCAAATACATCAGTGTGAGGAAAACATTTTCTCCTCTAAGTGGGACATGCCAACAAGGACAATTTATGCTCTATCCTGTAACAATGTTTTCACTGAAGAGCCTCTGGTTAGCAAGCCTGAGAGATCCTGCAACCATGACCCAGGTCAAAATGGGAAGCTGTCTGTGGAGGGTCATCAAGAAAGGTCCTGAAAAGGGCTACACTTACAGAGTCAGTTGCCAGCAGCGCTTCTCTAATTGTGTGCAGCACCAGCTGACGAGAATAGTTTCTGGTACAAAGAATGCCTTGTGTGATTTAGTCCATCATGGGTGGTTTAGAGAAACTGGGATACATGATAGGAGGCTGCTAAATAAAGAGGTGTTGGGAGATAAAGGAGTGATGGTTACCTGCACATCTTTGAGAGCAATTAGTTTTCCCAAAGTCAGTAAATTTTTAAGTATTTTGTAAATAAGCAAGCAGACCTCATAAATGTGTGACAGTTGGGACTGCTATTGCTGAAGGAAAAGTGGCCATGACACAGGTTCTGCCAACTGGTTCTGTCACTCTCTCAGCTCAGATGCCTGGTGTTGACTTACAGATTATTCCAGAGTGGGGTATGTGCGGATTTCCAAAGATGTTTCCAAAAAAAACAGGCACAAGTAGGCTTGGGCTGAGAAACAAAAAGCTGGAAATGGGCTGTGGAGGAGATGGAAGGAAATGATGCCCATGACTGAGGCATCCCCAGGCAGTACCCACTTGGGATGCACCTTTTTCTCAGAGCCACAGGTCATCCAGGGATCTGTCCAAGGAGCCTAATTTAAACTCCAGGACAGATTCTTGGAGCCCTCACACTTCACTCCTAGTTACGTGCATGAGATGAGGGCAGTGCAACCCTAGAGGACGCTTTCTCAATTGAGACAGGGCTGCAAGAAAGGCCTGGTAGGGACTGAATTCTTCCCCGCAGACTTTCAATCTTCAGGAAGGATTCCATAGTGGTGGAAAGAAGTGTTGACAACATAGAAATCAAGGTCCAGGGGATCTTAACATTCTCTCAGGATATGAAAGAGTGTGTCTTATTCATTTCTATTAAATATATATAATACTAACTGTACTTGTGAGTTTTCTCAAATGTATAGAAATACTGCCATTGAAAGATGGAAAACATGCCATCTCCCCAAGAGAACACTCTTGTGGTGCCCATCTGAACAAAACCCTACCTAATTTTCCTTAACACTAAAAATAAAAATGAAAAAATTTTAATTTTCTTTGCTCTTTAATAAAACTTGAAGCTGTATTTTCCAGATCTCCAGAAAATGTGCTGGAGTCTAAGCATAGCTGTTGAATCCTGTCAACAGCTAAATGAGCTGTGGGGCTGTGAGGATTATTGAAACAAGAGGCTTCTAGCCACTCACGTAAGAAAAAAAGATGGTGAAAACTTCCCATCTCTCCTGTTCCACTCAATTACAATATAACTCAAAATAGTACTCCCTCTCTGTAATTCACCTCAATTATTCCTTGGATGACTGCCTCTATACAGCTATACTTATTTGTGGTGTTTCCACTGGGGAATCACAGCGGATATGCACAGATATCACCCTACACATAAAGTAAACTTAGGATGGGCTAGAACGGTGCAGATGAATGTAACTCTTTTTCTGATTGGGAGGACTCCATGGTGCAATGGGGTAGGCATGTGTCACTCAGTGTGTCCAGCAGCATTATGGACATGCCAAATACAATAACGTTTTACATGTTTAAAAATAAGTGATAAATCCTCTCAAATGACATTAAATACAGAAAGACACCACAAATATCTGTGGCTAAAATCAACAGAAAATCTCAAGTTCCATAAAACAATGTCCAAATTCATGACTACATGTTATATACACAAGATTTTGTTAATAACTGAATAAAATATGAGCCATGCTTGTTTTTATCTCTATGATGATTCTTTATTGTTAATCAATGAAAGCAGGACAACCAAGCTGTCCTAGTAACAGTGGTTAAGCTGTATTACATGGTCGAAGTACAAGTTATCAATAATAATATCCTCACTCATTGAGCTCCTACCGTCATAAAAAATATATATATACCCAGCCTATTTTGCCACAACAGTTTTTACTTTCCTTCAAAGCCCTTAAAAACCAAAGCTTTACCATTTGTTAACCATCACTTTTCCCACAAAAATTTAAGCACCAGGATTGTAAGAACAAGTTTGTCTCGTGTCACTGTACCCAAATCCTATTGTGCCTTGATTATCTATGCTAAGGTGGCTACAATGACTCTGAAGTGCATGGCACTCAATATATAAAAACATCTTGGTGCCTTAAATACTCCCAACACGAGCCAAATCCTAACAAAGTCCTAGGCAACCCTTTATGTTACACCCCACAGCCATTTGTACTCTGCAGTCACTCTAATTATTAGAATTAATTACACTCCTTTCTTTGACTACAGGTGCAATCCTGCAGATCACTGGCAAGAGGGCACTGAGGAAAACCATGATTTCAGGTTTGGGGATTAGGCAAAAAGGACAATTAGAGTCATGACAAAACTTGTAACTATAAAAGAATAAAAGATAAAATATGTCTGAAGAAAAATTACTTGAACTGAATGCACCTAAAATTGACTCAACGTATAATGATTAAATGAAGAGAATTGCAAAGTTTGTTTTAAAATCCCTAATTATGAGACATATTAACTTTGGAAAACACAAAATTTGTTAGTATATAACAACTTAGCTAACAATTAATATAATATTTTATTAAAGACCTACAGAAATGTTCATTTGACAAAAAAAATAGACCTACTTTTAAATCACATACAATCAAACACAACTGAAAACATTCCAAGGGATTACATTTAGCTACAAGTAACAGGAAACATCCATAGTCTTACTGACAGGAGGAAGATGCTTATTCTCACACGGAAGGACCAGGTCAAGACAGCAGAAAACCACACTCTCATGTCCTGCTTTTTCAATGCACCATTGTAGATGTCATGGTGAATCAAGAAAACATACTCACCAAAACTATTAACAGCATAAAGCTGTTTTCTATGTGAATTAAACCTTATACAGATATAATCCAAAAAAGGAAACCAAAGAATACTCGCAAACATGAAAGGCTGAAATAGTTTCCTGGTGGACATAAGAGGACTGACAGAAAAATCTAAACTGATGGATCTTTGATATGGATTTTGTGAAGACATCAGCAGAAACCTACATTTCTCAGAAAATAAATATCAGACAATTGCTGGTGGTTTTGAGAATAGTTTTGATTGGAAGGTCAAAGAATTTGGATAATGGGCGAGAAGATGTTATCATCAAAGTTCCTATATATCTTTCTGTCTGGTGGCTCCAAATCTGTGTTCATTTTTGCCTTCCAAATCTCATAGAAGTAAGGCTACAAAGAAATTCTAACATGAACTGAAAAATCAAGTTCCTAACATGACCCAATGGGAGGGATAATCTGCACCTCTAGATTTTGTTGCCCTATCATAGGTTCTTTTTCATAATTCAAAGTCAATTCACCAAACATCAGTCTGAAGGAAGAACAAAAAGCAAAGGCCCAAATATGAAAATAAAAATTCACATGATACTATACTCTTTCCTAAACTTGCCACACATAAAATTTATTCCTACTATTTATTAGTATGGAAAATAAACAAAAAGCTTCTATACTCATCACCCTGCCCCATCAAATGGAGCTGTGTAAGAGGAAAAAGTACAATATATATAATGAACTAGGAATATAAAGGACTGCCACTAGGCAACTAGAAAAAGTCACTAGGAATATCCAAATACCAAACTGTCATTTTTTAATGGCCCCCTAAAACAAAATAAAATATTATTAAAAAATTCAACCTAGCAACATATAAAAAATATACTTCACTTCAACCATGGATCTAATAGGCTTTAAAATCAATAAAACTATTAAATATTTTAAGAAAAAAAGCACTACCTATTTATCTTATGTACTATTGTTGAAAGACAACTCTCAGAAATATCTCATATGAATATTCATTTCTGAAATTAATAGAAACCTAGTCCAATGATGCACTATAAAAAGGTTCAATATACACAGTATGTTTACAACACTAATAATAGATGTTCACGTTGTAAGCTTTCTGTCACTTATACCTGAATTAATTTCTATCAAGCTTTCTTATATTACCTACATTTTATTTTTTCATAGGAATTTTCACATGTAAAAATGTGGAGCTGTTTACATTCAAGAGTTTTTATCCAGGTAATATCATGCTTTCAAAAGAAATGGGATTACTAAAGCCTTTCCCAAATTCTGTACTTTTCTTGGTTTCTCTCCAGTGTGCATTGTCATGTGTCTTCTAAAAGTTGTGTGATAAGTGAAGGCTTTTCCACATTCCTTACATTCATAGGGTTTCTCTCCAGTATGAGTTCTTTCATGTGTTTGTAAGGAACTTTGATCTTTGTAGGCTTTACCACATTGTTTACATTTAAAAGGTTTCTCTCCAGTGTGATTTCTTTCATGTTTTTGAAGGTCACTGGGATACCTAAATAATTTATTACAGTTTTTACATTCATAGCGTTTCCTTGCAGTGTGATTTCTTTCATGTTTTTGAAGATAACGAAAACAACTAAATTGTTTACTACATTTTTCACATACATATGGTTTCTCTCCAGTGTGATTTCTTTCATGTGTTTGAAAACTTTGGTACCATCTGAAGGTTTTCCCACATTCCTTACATACATAAGGTTTTTCTCCGGTATGAATTCTTTCATGTATTCGTAAGGAACTGAGATATCTATAAGCTTTACCACATTCCTTACATACATAAGGTTTCTCTCCAGCATGAGTTCTTTCATGTCTTTGTAAGGTACTGTAGTATCTGTAGGCTAGCCCACATTGCTTGCATTCATAGGGTTTCTCTACAGTGTGAATTTTTTCATGACGTCGAAGATAACTAACACAACTAAAGGATTTACTACATTGTTTACACTCATAAGGTTTCTCTCCAGTGTGACTCCTTTCATGTATTTGAAAGCCTAGATGAGAAATAAAAACTTTTCCACATTCCTTACAGTCATAGGGTTTCTCTCTTGTGTGAGTCCTTTCATGTGTTTGTAAGGCACTGTGACCTCTATAGGCTTTACCACATTGTTTACATTTATAGGGTTTCTCTCCAGTGTGAGCCCTTTTGTGTCTTTGTAAGGTACTGTAATACCTATAGGTTAGTGCACATTCCTTACATTCATAGGGTTTCCCTCCAGTGTGAATTCTTTCATGTTTCTGAAAACTTTGATAACACCTGAAGGCTTTTCCACATTTCTTACATTCAAATGGCCTCTCTCCAGAGAATTTTCTTTCATGTGTTTGGTAATTATGATAATATCTGAAGGCTTTTCCACATTCCTTACATTCATAGGGTTTCTCTACAGTGTGAATTTTTTCATGACTTCGAAGACAACTGAATGCTTTACTACATTTTTTACATTCATAGGGTTTCTCTCCAGTGTGATTCCTTTCATGTATTTGAAAGCCTAGATGAGAACCAAAAGCTTTACCACACTGCTTACATTCATAGGATTTCTGGACTGTGTGGGTCCTTTCATGTGTTTGCAAAGCACTGTAATATCTGTAGGCTTTACCACATTGTTTACATTCATAGAGTTTATCTCCAGTGTGGGATCTTTCATGTATCTGAAGTGAAGTTGAAGAACTATAGACTTTCCCACATTCCTCACATTTATAGGTTTTTTCTCCATTGTGCTTTCTCTCATGTTTTTCAAAACACTGGACATAACTGAAGGCTCTTCCACATATGTTACATTTATATGGCTTCTCTTCATATTTATGATACTCAAAGAGCTTGTGTCCAGTGTGACATCTGATGTGCCTACTGTGGGAAGAATGGTGCATGAAGACTTTCCTACACACACTGTTTTTCTGTGGTTTTACCCCACAAAGAATTTTCTTCTTCAGATTGAGATTTGAAATAAGGCTAAAGTTTCCTCCACACTGACTACCTTCTTTCTCTTCACAGATTCTCTTTACCATATGACTTCTGTAAAAATCAAGATGCACATAATTAACAATTTGTCAGAGATTTCATGTTTATTAGTAGGTATTTGAATTACATTTTGTTGATTTATAGCAAAATTGAAGGTTTTCCCCTTGTCTGAATGAATGGTTTGAAATTGAATACATGTACTGAATGCTCTATAAGAGGACTTTCAGCCTTGCTATTATCAAAACAGTGATATTCATATATAGAGTTTATTAATATTGTTTTCTTTTTAAACTACTTTTCAAACACTGGACATTTTTATCATACATAAGAAAATAATTTGGTGAAAATTTTCTGAGAAGTGGTATATATTTGAAGCAGCAGTTGTTCTGTTTGCTTCTTTTGAAATTTTATAGGATACCAGAACTGTCATGTTAGACAATGATTTCTATTGTGATTGTGACTCACCTTAGTTTTCTATCCTGGTTTTTGTACTGATCTTCAATATCATGATCTTCCCATCTTTTCCCTAAAATGCAGACCCAGAAAAATGATTCCAAAATATTAGAAATTATTGAAAAATTACTAGATTCTAGCTCTACAATGAGCTGTGACCATGCCCAATTTATTTACCAATGTCTTTCCTTCCCACCTTACACATCTGAGAACAATGCTGGAGGGTAAGAAACACTTGATCTCTAATTGAGAAAGGTAACTTGTCATCCTTACCTACTGAGGCCAGATTCCTGAAGGTTTCCCGCATCACATCTCTGTAGAGTTCCTTCTGTAAAGAATCCAGTAAAGCCCACTCTTCCAAACTGAAGTTCACAGCCACATCCTCAAAAGCCACCAAATCCTAAAACATCCCAATTATGTGTACAGTAAAAGGTGAGAGATTGGCAACACTGCATATCTACACGCCACTTACAGGAAGGTTACATATGATTCTATAGTCTCCAAATATTTATTCTATGGCTTTATCATCAGAAACTTACTCTCTGAACACACTTCTTCATAAATTTAACAACATCATGAACATATAGTAATCATTTACACATTCTCACTGTAATCACATTACATCCTAATTTTTCTAACAGCATAATTCAAAGAATGTTGGGAAACAAATGCTATTCAAGTGAAACAAGTATTACCATTTTAAGATCAATTTCTTAAGAGAAAAATTCTTTCATCTCCTTCCTTATTTCCCACCAATTACAGTGCTCCACAAGGCAGATGTTAACATCTGTATAAGGTTTTAATGAATAATAACAAAATGAAGAACTACAAGCTTTTTGTTCTAGTCCCATCACTAAACATGAGAGTCCAAGAGACCTGTGGAAATCCAACTTTTAACAAAGCCCACCTGGCCATGTTGTCCTAAATTCTTCCAGGAAATCAGAAGTAACCGTATGTAGCTGGCTGAAAAAAAAATATTCTTATGGAGAAGCACTGCTGTTATGTAATATTTATCATTTATATTGATGGTCTAGAAAGTTATTTAGAACTTAAGAACTCAGACACAAGCAAGAAGGCATGACAACTTGGAATACTAAATCCCTAAACTCCTGTGCTTCAGGGCTGTTCCAGCCAATGTGTGGCACACATGGACACACATACTGAGATAATAATATGCCAGAAATGCTCTTTCCATCAAAACCATTAACAGTCTACCCTGGGTCCTGTTGACACGGGGAGACAGGTTAATAACTTTAGACTGCAAGGGATGTCCATAACATTGTGATGGTGAACTTATTCATGATAATAAAATATGTAGAGGTTGAAGCAGTAATTTTAGGCAACAGAACATAACATCTCCATTCTCTAATCAGGAGAAAGCATTTCTTAACCAACCGCTCTAGAAGCTGCCCTCCCTTCTTCTGTCATTTCCAAGCACCTCTGTGGCATAAAGAATCATGATCACTCAACCTGAGCATGGGAATCCTTCAGTTCATGACACCGTACATGGCCAATAGGTGCTTCCACAATTGAGGTTTCTGAAGATAGTAAGGCAGGCCTTTCAAGCAGGCATGAAATAGCCTGTGAGGGGTTAAAATAAAAGTGTATGGATTTATTTTTTCCTGAGGTTAGGGGATGAGCTAAGGAGAGTGTTCACACAAAAGGGCAGAATCTTGCATGGATTCAATCACTTGCTATCACAAAGGAGGGAACACTAAGGTTTCTTATCACCTTGTACAGATGTGGGGCACAAAGGGAAAGACAGATGAGGCTCTAAAGCTGTCAGTCACCAATCATGAAAAATTGGAAAAGGAGACTGCCAGTTTCTGGTCTGGCATTTAAGTAACTTAGAAGCTGTCATTTCCAAACTCAAAAAAGCAAAAAAAAAAAAAAAAAAGTTGAAATGAACTTCTCTTATTTGATCCATCAGAAAATTTAGATCATAGGGCAATCTGGTATCTCCAAAATTGGGAAAGAAATAATAATGACATTTTAAATATGCCCAAATATTGTTTTTAACATGGCCTGTACTTAAAAAAGAAAAATCTATGTCAGCAAAGTTTAATGCAAAGACAAGAACAAAACAAAAGAATACAGTATCCATGAACTCTAGGAAAACTTTCTTTAAACAGAAGGTTAAATACATGTAATAGGAATATTAGAAGTAAAAGAAAGACAGAAAAGAACAGAAGAAACTGACGAAGTAACAATCACTGAGACTTTCCTAAAATTAATGATAAACAGCAAGATTCAGCCTGATCAGAGAACAGTAAACATGAAAAACAAAAGAAGTTCACATCCAAGTATCTCATATTTGAACTAGATGAAAATCAAAGACAGAATACATTGAAAGAAGCCAGAGGAGAAAGGAAACTTCTTAGTTACAGAGACACAAAAATTAGAATTAAATCAAACTTCTTTTCAAAAACCATGCAAACAAGAAGAGAGTGGAATGAAATATTTAAAACTGTGAAAGAAAAAACAATCTCTTAAAATTCTCTACCAAACAAAATTATTCTACAAAAATAAAGAAGAAACATTTTCTGAGAGGAAAAACAAGTAATTTGACATTATACACCTCCTTAGAAAGAAACATTAAAAAATTCTTCAGAAAAAAAAATGTAAGTGATGAAAGTAGAGGATTATTAAAAAAGTAAATGAAGGTAAAATATCTTTTGTATTTCTTATAATTAACGTAACAGATGACACTTTGTTTAAAATAGAATTAGTAATGATGTATTTGACAACTATAAGTTATGGATAAGTGGAATAAATGACAATGTGATAGGACAGAGGAGGGAAGTGGAAACTGTTGTGTGACCAGTGACATGGTGTACTGTAACTTGACCTAGGCAGTGGCTCAGTTGTAAATGTATACTGAAAACTCAAAGGCAACCACAAAAAGCTTAAATAAATACATATAATTGATATAAGAAGAAATTGAATTAGGTAAAATGCTCAATTAAAGCCAGAGAAAGCAGAAAAAAGTATAAGAGAAAACTAAACAAAGAGAAAGGTAACAAATAGAAAACAGGACAAACTGTGGTAGATATTATCCAAATATATCAATCACCTCTTTAATCAGTGGTCTCACTACAACTGAAAGACAAATACAGTGCTGTAATATCCAATTTTTAAAATGGCAATTATATGTTGTCTACGAGGAAACCACTTTAAATATGAACACACAGATAGATGAAAGCTAAAGGCATGAAGAAAATGTACCACAGTAACAGTAATCAAAGGAAAGCTGGCATGGGGATAGGAATTTCAGACAATGCAAATTTCAGACCAAAAAAAAAAAAAAACAACTCAGAGATAAAGAGAGACATTACATAATGAAAAAGAAGTCCATCTCCAAGGAAGTACAGCAATCCCTTATATGTTTGAGCATAGCAACACAGGGGCAAAATACATGATGCAAGAGCTCATAGAATGCAAGGAGAAATAGATGAATCCACTACCATAGCTGTAGATTTCAATTCTCTTTTATCAGAAATTATAAATTCCAGCAGCAAAAAGTCACAAAGGACAGAGTTAAACTGAACACTGCCATGTAAACCACAAAATTTAAGTTTAAAATTATACTCTATAATTAAAATGTACGATTTAAAATCTATCTTAAAATTGTAAATCATTGGACTACTTCATGCAACAAGAGCAGAGTACGCATTCTTCTCAAATTCATATGGAGCCTTCACCAAGACAGACACATTCTGGGACACAAAACACATCTTAAATTTAAAAGAAGAGAAATCATAAAATAAGCTTTCACACCATACAGGCTTTAATCTAGAAATCAATAATAGCAGGATAGTTGCAAAATCACCAAATCTATGGAGATTCAACAACACAATTCTCAATAATACATGGGATCAAAGAAATAAAAAATGATTCAAATTACATAAAATAAATACACAAATTATCAAAAGTTACGGGATGTAGCAAAAGCAATACCTAGAGGAAAATTTATGCCATTAAACAAATACACTAGAAAAAGAAGGACCAATAATTTAAGCAGCTACCTTAGGAAACAATAAAAGAAAAAGAGCAAATTAAACTCAAAGAAAGCAGAATTAAAAAAGTAATAAAAATTAGAAATCATGTAATTGTGGGAAACCAATGGAGAAAAATAAAACAAAAAAAGGCTGTACTTTGACAAGATTAATAAAATTGATAAGCATCTAGTCAATATAACTGAGAGAAGAGAGAGACAGATATTACAATGTAAGGTCATCATGGGTAACTATAGTGAAGGCTCTCTAGTAAAGGGGTCCCTGAGGATACTGTCAGGTGTACCTGCTGTAGGCAATTTAAACAAGCCTGTTTGGTAGGTGGTGCATTCAAGGTGGGTCAGTTTGCAAGTAACAGCATAAATGCGCTCAAGTAAAATTTATAAACAGGAATACACTGCCTCCCGAACACATAAGAATCAAGACAGTGTTGTGGGTGCTGAAAGGGACTACTGCTATTTCTTCATGGTGTCACAAACCTGAGGGGCCTTTTGT
>PVKZ01006436.1:0-35318 GCA_004027375.1 Macroglossus sobrinus | reverse complement strand
AATTCTTTTTAGAATGCTGAAGTGTCTACAATACCAGGGGTTAATTTATACAGTATTTTTTTGTCATATGAATTTTGGTAATTAAAAATAAGTCATTTACTATTGAGAAAATATCTTTTGCTGTACAACTGTCCTTTAATGATCCACAAATTGTAGTTTTATGTGTGTTGTGTCATTGAAAGACCATCTAGCAAATACCATAGCTGAGCATAATAGAAACATCAGTGGTTTAACTCAATTAAATAACAAACTTCCCACATTGCTTAATTGATTCTAATACCTGTTTCTTTAAATCACTATGTTTCTCTATATCTTTAAACAGTATTTGCTAACAGTAGAATTAATGTTGATTTATTATCACATTGATTTTTTTATACTGTTTTGGTCATTTTGCCATAGCAGCAAGAGGTTTCTCAAAGATATGAAGATTTTTGTGATTTAATAATAAGCAAGAAACCCCCCAAAGATGTATCAGTATGGTTAGTGAATATTTATAAATTACTGGAGTAAGTGTTGTATGATTTTAATTATTTCCAAGAAATTCTAGAGAAATGCTAACATTATAAACTTTCACATTAGGAAAGTATAATGTTAGCATTTGCTTCAATCACCTATTTCTTTGCAAGAATCTTTTTAAGGCACTCATTGATTGTGTGAGGCTTCGTTTAGTTTAAACCAGTGTGATCCGTAAATGCATCTGCCTGAGCACTCACTACTGCACCTGGGGGAGAACCAACTTTGATCCCCACCCAGTAGCACTCTGCTACTCTCATCGCTGTCCCCTGGCCTAAATGTGTGCGTGTATGGGGGGAGACTGTTCCACTAATTCTAAATACACTACATATTATTTTAGAGATAAAACTAAATATAAATACAATTTTTAATATTTTCTTTTTGTACTTCAAGCATCATTTTTTATTCCATACCTATTGTGTATATATCACTTTTGAGTCCACTCTTACAGAGGGGTCTTTGTGTAGATAAGACCAGAGTAAAAAGTCAGGATTTCTGGCCTTTGGAATGACTGCACCTTAAACGTTAAAGTACAGAGAAACTTTGCACTCTGACAAGTAAAAAAAATGTTGAGATAATGAGGGGCAACTTGGGCATCTGTAGGAGATGATGGATTATAAAGATTTCTAGAAGCCACCTGGTTTTCACTCAGCTTCATTCATTTACCACTGAGATAACTGAGTTGAAACTTTTTATATTTAGAGAATTTAGGAAAAGTTGAGAGAATAGATGAGCTGTTTAGACATCCTTTGTATTGGGAAAAATTATTTAATCAAAAGAATTTTTATTAGCACACCAATAATTTTTTTAAGTATTGCTTAAAATATCAAAGTACTCCCTCTAAAGAATATTAAAATTGCTTTGATAAGGGTCTAATAAGACTAAAATAATAATGAAATACATTGGGAGGAGAAACAATCTCCTGTTTTATACGTACTGAAAAGTTGAGACCTTTAGGAATTTCATCAGATACAACATTCAGTTTCTTCTTACTGTCTGCAGTTTGTATATTGGAAGGTTGATACACTTTAAAAATGATAGTCATGTATAAAATATGTCATGAAATGTAACCATCTTGCTTGCCAGAGAGTTAGTTTAATTTGATTATATATTAAGTGATTTCTGTGTAAAATGGAGAGACCTTTCGAGCAAAAAGTGAGGAATCCAGTGTGGTGGGCTTCTTTAGCTCCCATGTCAAAAACACCTAAATTAGATAATTCAAGACAGTCCCAGAGCATCCCTTTCTATTAAGGATAAATTGTAGACTGAGACATTTTGGTGAATACTTAGGGATAAAGACCAAAAATTCATATTTTAATACTGCATTCCCAAGATTCTAATTAAATATGCTTTTGAAAGAGTGTTTTTTTTTTTTTTGGAGGAGGCAATTTTATCTGCAATACTGTGACTGAAATTTTCTCTTTCTGCATCAGACTCTTCTAATACCAGCGTCCATGCTTATTCTGCTATCATTATCCATGTCATTCTTTGTTGTATTTTTTTGTCTTATCCTTGGGAGTTGAGTACTTTAATACTCCAATCTAAAAAAGTGTATTTATTTATTTATTTATTTTGAACATTGCTTATCCCTCATTTCTTCTTTATTTCCTCTGAAATGTCAACTAGATATATGTTGGAACTTCTCTTTCTATTCTCCTTGTCTATTATATTTTCTTTAATATTCTCTTACATTTAAAAATGGTTTCTACAAATCTTTCTTCCAATTCACTAATTTTTTCTGTTGTATCTAGTAAGCTGTTTAACCTACATCTGAGGTTTTTTAAAAATTTAATTTATATATTTTTATTTCAAGAATCTCTTTTTAGTTCTACTTAAATACAGCCTGTCTACTCATTTTATATATTCTGTTATTCTTTCTTTAAATCTATTACATTATCTATATGACTACTTAAACACATTTTAAGACCTCTCCTACATTTTTATATTATTTGTTGTTCTGTGCTGTGAATTCTCCAGTATATCACATTTGTGCTTATACTTTGTGGAAATTTGTTCCTTCACTTTTTTTTATAAGTTTGACTGTAAACTCATCTTTTGAAGAAATTGTTCCCATGGAAGTCCTGCATGCCCTCATGTAAAAATATTTCTCTGGAATAGTTTATGGTTGCTTCTGCTTAAACTCTAAGGGTTTTGTCAATACTTAAGTAGTTTTATGTTAATTTCTCAAACCGGAATTTTCTAGCTGTACACATTAAAAGATTGGGTTTCAGATTTCTTGGTTCTCTTTCTCAGCCACTGTCTGAGGCATTGCTTCTATGCCATATTCTTAGTGCAGTGGTAGGGTTTTCATAATCTATTTTTCAGGGATCGGTCAGCCATTTTTGGCTTATGATTTTATATAAAGAGCTCAGAAATAGCACTTGATGTTGAGACTGGTTATAATTCCTGTATCCACAAAATATGACATTCAGCCCGTTAGGCTGATTCTGATACCCACATGGAGAGAAGGAGAAAAGTAGTGCCTCTTTATTGCACCAATTTTGAGTTCTCTATTTCTAGAATCAAGAAGTTTCATTAACTTTGAACATAATTGTATTTTAAATGTTTTATTATAACTTATCTAGTATTCCTTATGATCTAAGTGAAAGATTCTTGTGTTAGCTCAATCTATAATATAGATTGTAAGTTTAGACTTCTTTTATTATATTATTTTGCAACAGTATTATAAAATTTGTTGGAAACTCTTGAAAGTTGGTGGAAATCTTTGTATGGGGTGAAATCTAGAGGGAATCTTAGGTAACTGGATACAAAAATTAAATGAAATTCTCCTTCCTTTAATGTTTCTGTCATGAAAAAGGAGTGAAAATAAAGTTTTAAAAAATAGATTCACCTGCAGGTGAGCCTCAACCTCACTGTGGCTCTAGCCAAATACTGACTCCATTTTTTCACTCTCTGTTTTCATTCAGTTTTTGTTTATTTATTGGATATTGTGCCCCTTAGGAAAATATGAAAATACAATGTTTTCCTTTAAGTTGATTCATTGCAATGGTAAAGAGTTGAATTAAAATAGTTGAAAGACATCAAAAAATTAGTTTGAGAGTTTGACCCACAAAGCTCTAAGGTGTGAATACAGTTCTGTGCCACCTGTCACCTGAATCTCTTATTCAAGATTAGAAGAACTTCCCCTGGCTGGTGATAATATTATTGCCACTTGTTAGCCATCTTTGGGAATTGTCTTACTGCAGAGAGTCACTTTACCTAAGTTTAAACCATCTTCTTGAGGTAGTATGCATCCAATATCTCATCAGTGTTCAAGTTCAAGTAGTCTTACTGTGACTGCATCAATGCCCAACTCTCCTTAGCTTCTTTCCCTTCTACAGGTTATGTTTATCCTGAGAACACATCTCAATTACCTTTCTATGTACTAATCTCTATCTTGGAATCTGCTTCCTGAGGGACCCAACCTGTGGGTATGAAACCCACCTCCTGTTCTTACGTACAGAATAGTGCAGTAAAAAATGCACTGAACTAAGACTTTTTTTAAGAGCCTGGGTTTAAATCTTAGTTTTGCCATGAACTGGTAGCATAATCTTGGGCAATTTATTTTATATTTCTGACTATTCATTTCTTCATTTGTAAAATAGAGGTGACTATATTAACATTAAGCCATTATGAAAGTAAGTGTAATAATGGACATGACATTTTCTAGAGAAATACCTGGCAAAGTACTCATAAAATGCTGGATACAATTTTACAGAAAGCATGAGCATTTTCTGAAAATTGGGCCTTTATATGTATGCCCGAACATCAAGAGAAGAAGAAGTTATCCAGAAATTCTATACTGTCCTATAGAGACACTATGTCACATTTTATGGTAAAGGGTATAATTAGGCTTAGTGGAGTAAGAGAGGCTGAATGAAGAATCAGGAACACAGGAGAATGAAAAAGCAAAATATTTTCTCCACAGTTTTGATAGATAATCCCTTCATATTGGAATTTGAACAAGATTATACATTTATTAAAGGCCAGAGAACTATTTTCTTCTTTTTTTTTCTATTCAGCATTTAGTAAAGTGGCTTGAAAGTAGTAGCTGCTCAATAAATACTCCTAATATGAGTAATTCTATTTTTCCCTACAGATGTCAAAGTATTTCATAGAGAGTCACAAAAACCTGCATAATCCATTTTTAATTTTTTTCCTGGTGAGAATCTAAAAAAAATATAAATTTATATTATGAGTAGTTCACATAGTTAATAATTATATAGTAAATGATGCTATTAGAAAATGCATTACAAGAAAATATTTAAGAAACAACTCTATTGTGGTTAGAAAAGCCTTGAGAGGAAACACATTAGCGGCCCTCTTTATCATCTTAAGATGACAACAAAGATGCAGCTAATAAATGATTCTGAAAGCTGAGCTTCACATTCTCTTGTTTTCTCACAGCTTGCAAGCGAATTTCCCATCTCCTCCTCTTCCTCAAATAACCAATTCTGAGTAAACACTATGGTTTCTTATGTTATCTTATTTTGTGTGTGTGGCTCTGATTTCCTAAAAAAACACATTTCTTTTTTTTAATATCTTATTTTTCTCCTTAAACCAAATATAGATATGTGGGGGTTTTTTTGTTGTTGGTGTTTTTTCTTGGTTCTTGAGGAGGAAACATAGAATGGTGAGAATTTGAGTGTCAAGTCACATGGACCTGGGTTTCCTTGCTTCTGATTTATGAATCATAGAAAGAACAAGATCTTTAATCCCTATAATTTCTCTTCCTTCATCTATATAAAAAGAAGTAATGCCTCACGGAGTTCTGGTAAAATTAAATGGATTTGTGGATTGAACCCCTTAGCACAGACTATATAACCCTTGTGATTATATAATTATCTTTAAATTCCACAGCACCAGATGATTTTGAGTCAATGGCAGTATTTGTAAAATGAGCCATTCTTATCCAGAAAAGTATCTTTGGCTCCAGTAACAGCCACAAAATCATTTTTTCAGAGATTTTTCTCTAGCACTCATCTTTGTATTTATCCTTCATAATTCATCCAGCTTCCCAAATTATTAAACCCAGACGCAATGGCCTTATGATTCTTGTGCTATACTTACTTACTTCCTTGATTGGTGTAAGGATCTTCTTTCCACTTCGATACCTAGGTCTATTGGCCAACGTTTCTAGAATTGGCTCTAAGCAAACCTAGTAAAAGAAATTCAATAAAAATTGTTATTATTCATTTATAATTTGTTATGTGCTAACCACAAGGTTTTATTCAATACTTTTCAATAATTTCAGGATATAGGTTTCTTAAAATCCTATTTTACTGATAAAACTGTGGTCTAGTGAGTTTGAGTTAGTGGCCAAAGTCATACACTATGTCAGATCAAAACCATGTGTCAAAATTAGATCTTACAAATGCTAAAGTCGTGGCAGTTCACATTGGGCCAGTCTGTTCTTTCTCTTTTTTTTGCCTCTTTCTTTCCGATGATGAATAAAATAGTGAATACTCCTATGTCTCTGTGTCCTCACTTTTAAATAAATATAAAGGTATAAAGGATCAACCACTCTAGCTTTACAGCTATGGTTAAGTTAATATAGATATAATTTTTTCATATGAAATCTGGTGAAAGCCCTTAAAATTAAAACTTATTAATTCAAAGATAGGAAATAAATAATTTTGAATGTTCATTTTAAATATTTGGTGATATTGCCTGTGGGTAATAACATCTGATAAATGTGCTGTTTAACCTTTCTCTTTTATAATTGCCATCTTATTTTAAGTAGTTTGATAGAAAAGGCAGGTTAATAAATACTGGCCAATTTGCTGGCTCTTAAAACAAGTGGCTGCATCATATGCTTATGTGGCCTCAGAAAAGAGCCAGCTCCCTGTCAAAAACAGGAGGCTCACTTTTCTTTATGTAATAATGGAAATGAACATGCTCATTTAAATTGGTACCAAGTGCAGAGAAGCCTGGTGATTTTCTTTGTTTGGAAAAAGTGAGACTTCTTCAGTTTCATAAAACAAATGTAGTGCAACATGAAACAGGAATGCTGTCATCTCAAAAGCTGTTTATGCGCTTTGTGTTTTCAATTGCCAAATAAACTCCAAGTTTTACTTTTCAAGTAAAAAGTAAATAGCTTTTATAATAGCTTTTCATGAAAGCTATTACACATTGTTTTTATTGTGTTTTCCTAAGCCACATGAGGATTTTGTTTACCTATATGAAACACAAAGAAGATAAGGAGAAATGAATATTGTGCAATAATCATGATTTCTGAAAGAGGTATAATGTTCCTTTACAATCCCAGGGTCAATTTGGCTGAGGTATCAGCCAAGTCATGTGAAGCCAGTATTAGGATGGGCTATCTGAGGTATTCTGCCAAGGGGTGAATCAGAATTTAATCCAAAATCTCTTAGGCAGAGCTGAGAAGCTAACCCCAGTGAGACCAATTATAGACACCAAGTCTAAATTGCCAGAGGTGGAATCAGACACAACCCAATGGAGCTAAGAATTTAGGATCAAATGAGGATGAAATGTGTATAAGGACAGGTCAGAGACATAAGTCCAGAGCAATTTTCAAGAATACTCTTGGAACATATATATACATCTATATGTCTCAGTTTGTGCATGCCATATGAGATGTCAGTCTGGCTGAAAGAAAACTGGGATACATAAATGTTTATTCTTTCTAGAAAAGCTGTGTGCAAGCAGCTGCTTGTAAGAAATGGTCAGAGGTGTCATCTTTCTTTAAGAATCCTCCAAGCATAAGATAGCAATTCACTCTCCTTACCACACAGGGTTAGGTACAGACCCTGCTGCTGACTCAGTAAGCATCCCCGAATGGACTAAATGCATCTTTGTGTTAAGTAAAGTCCCTCAAAATAGGTTTAGCAGCAAAAGATAGATAGATATAGATAGATGATAGATAGATGATAGATAGATAGATAGATAGATAGATAGATAGATAGATAGATAGATAAATGGATAGAATATATATCTTAAAAGCATTGTACTAAGAGATAGGAAAAATATTTAACCTTCAGAGATTAATTTCTACTAGTAAACCACTGAAGAGACTCTAGAATTGACTGACTAGTGCAATTTCTAATCTGCACCTAATGCTGCTGCTGCACTGTTAGGAAGACTCAAAATCAAGTGAATTTAGTCCTGGTAATCCACCACTCATTTGTTCTACTCTGATACATAGTCTTGATTTTTTAATGTGGAAGGCATCTTTGGAGAGAGAAAATATTGATAAATCATGAATGCAAAATAATCACTTAGATTATAATCCAAGTGATATATTTATTTATAAATGGGCTATAAACTGGCCAGCCACATGTCAAAGAAAAACAAGCAGGATAAAGGATAGTTCTTGAGCTTCATAATACTCTAAATCTGTGACAGAATGGTTAATTATTATAATTTATTATATTTTGTATTTGTGGCCATTAATTAGTAATGATTCTTCATTAGGGCCTGGGAGTTTTTCTTTCATGCCTTTCCATTTATCTGTAAACATTGACTTTTTCTCTCTAGGCTGAGGAAACTGAAGCAGTCAACATTAAAGGATTCCTCATAGTGATGACTGTGGGCAATCTGGATTTTCCCTTTTATTCTATCTGTATTTCTCCAATTCTCTTCAATGGACAAACATTACCTTTATAAACCAAACAAACACAGATGTTATAAAAATATTATTTTGCAAGGAAACCTAGAAATAATTTAGGTTAAAGTATCAGTCAGATAATCTTTCTTAGGCTCTGGAAACAACTTCAAATTCTCGGTGGCTTAATTATATATATATATATATAATGCAAATGGGACCAGGTAACTCCTCTCTGGTATCACTGTTGTTCATAAGTTTAATTTAGCAACTGAGCATTTTAGCTTGCTTTAATCTTTTAGTATCTTTATATTAATAGCTGCTCCTACAATTGCCAAGATAAGGGCAAATTTGGTGAATTGAATTTTAAATAATTCTAACTACAAATGCATATATTACCTTTATTAATATTTCATTGGCCAAAGAAGGAGACAGAGAAATACAATCTTCGTAAGTGGCTAGGAGAGGAGAATTGGAAATAGTGGGGAGAGGCACTAATTTCTATCACAGACTGCTTGTATTGTCACCAAGCGTTAGGCTCATTATCTTTCCTGCATGTTAAATACACCCACTCTTTTCCAAAGGTGAATAATTTAAAGTCCTCGCTAATAATATTATAGAGCTAATAATCCAGGATCTTTTGGTAATTCATAGTTGTCTGGAAATTAGGTTGTGATGTTTAGTAGTCTTCATATTAGGTACAGATGTGAGAGTTCTTGATCCTCTTGCTCCATACAAACAGACAGTGGTGGAACAGGGACAAGATGATTACAACAAGCATTTTCTTTCAGAATGAGAAAGAGTAGGTGCCCTACAGAAGTCCCTGGGCCATAATACTACTGAGTATCCTGAGAATACATTTCAATAGCCCCTGATCTTGAGGACATAGACAATTCTGTTCTCTGGGCAGGCTTCCCCAGTCTGCTGTTCTTTGTTATCCTTAGATGTGCTCTATGAGAGAGCCTTGCCTTTATTTTATCCCTCTATGCCATATCTATAAAGCCAGCAAGTGATAATGGAGAATTTCATAATTGATTTTAAGTACTTCACTGCTCAGGCAAGTCACATAGCTATTCCCAAATTCAAGTGGGTGGAAATCTGCAATGTGTCTGGAAGAGAATTGAGAATGAGTGAGAAGCTAATATTCTGCCATTGGTAATGTTATCTTTTATTCGAGAGGATTTTTATTTGCAACTATAGCTCATGAGGTACAAGTAATCTGGGATCATATTAATTTAGTTTCTGAAACAGAGACTTTTCTGGGAGACCTGGAAGAGGTAATAATAGGGCTGCAGTCTTTTTGAAGATTGATTAATTAATTCCAGTTAACCCTTTATCTTTAGATACCACTCTTTGGTTTCCCTAACAGATAGATATGGTATTTTCCAGACCCCCTATCCTTCTGGGACCTTGATTTCACTTTTTGTCTCCCTCACCATTTGAACTGCCAAAAGCACTTCTCAGCTTCTCAGTTATCTCTCCAGAAATGGCAACTACCATAAGACAAAACTAACCCCAATTCTAATGCACCTCTCTGGAGTTTGTTTTCTACCACATCTTGCTCTGGAAAAATTTCTGTGTTTTTAGTTTCCTAAAGATTTCGAGCCAATAATTTTTATTTTTTCCCCAAGAAATATTAGATGAAAGCTATAGTACACACTATGTTAGAATCTGGTTGTGATTTCTTAGACACTGTAGTTTAAATATAGGTAATTGTCACCTAGTAGATGGTGGCAATCTTTAACATAATAAATGGCCATTATTTATCCCTTCTTTTATGGTAAATCATGAGGACCAGATAGATGTGGACATGGAGCAGGGATACAGGACTAGAAGAGTCAAGGAAAACAAGGACATCTGGGTAGGGGATAGGTAAACAATCAAGGTCAGTGTGGTTTAGCATTTTCTTAGCCTTAGTAAAGTCAGGACTTTGAGATTAAGGAATCACCCAGGAGGACCGTGTATCTGTCATCATTAAGACTGAAAATAGAACTTCATTGTCTTTGAGCATCCAAAGCTGGAAAATAAATTGTCCAAAGAAGCTTTGCCTTCTTAACAACTTTCTCCTTGACAATGTTTTATTATAATTACTCCATTAAGTGTCTCTCTTCTGCTGCCTCATCTTGCACTTTGTGTTGTCTATTGCTTCACTTTTTTGTTTTTTCTATTCTTATTTTCTCCTTCCTCTCTTGAACTCAATGCTACAGTTATACATTTGGCAGGCCCAGTCTCACAAAGGCTTGGACTTCAGCTGCCCATTATGCCATATTGACCAGCCCCACACATTAGCATGTCTAGTACTAGCACCAGCAGCCTGAGTTTAAGAAGGGTTGCTCATTCTCCACACCTACTCCAGAGGAGATGTCAGCTATATCAGGTCTCATCCATCCCAAGAGTGAATTAGAAGGCTGGGAATGTAGAGAATAATACTGAACAACATGGCAGTGCAGGCTATAAAATTAATTTGGAAAAGAGACTCATGACTGGGTCTAGGGCCAGCTTCTTTTTTCAGCCATGATTGAGGGTAAGGTTATGCTTTAAACAAAAATAAAAGCTGTAGCATTGAGAGTTCTCCTAGCTGCAGGGTTGTCAGATAAAATACAATGCCCAGTAAAATTTGAATTTTAGATAAACAACAAATAATTCTTTAGTATAAGTATGTCCTGTGCAATATGCAGGCTATATTTATAGTAAAACAAAACAGAACAAAACAAAAAAACACTTATTGTTTATCTACTATTTAAATTTACTGGGTATCTTGTGTTTTTATTTGCTGAATCTGGCACCTTATCTAAGTCTTGAGAAAAAGCTTCTGGATGGGATAGACTCAATTGTGTGAGCATTTCAGAGGCATTTTTAAAATTATAGAGGTCATGCACCGTTCAGAAAATGGAAGAATTTCAATTTGGTTCGAGTTTAGTTTGAATAGGAGGAAGCACAGTGACAAGAAGTAAGTCAGGATGGAAAGGAACAAAATCCTATTGTAATTCCATCCAGACTAAAGATTTGAACGTTGTAACTACTCAAAACTTCACACTAAATAAGTGACAAATTAATTAAGAGTTAAGGGAGGCAAATAGTATTAAAAAATGAATAGAAATGACTGAATAAGAATTGATTACTTATCAATACAGTCTTTGTTGCTTAGGTGTGATTTAAAATAATGAATCCTTGGGTATTTAAACTGAAATGTTCTAGTTGCCATAACAACATTATAATACCTTTATTATGCACTTTTCAGCACATTACTTAGAACATGACTGCGTTATTTTAAACTCTGGTTGCCAGGAGAATCAAGATGCTTCTTACATTAGGTAATTGCAGTACTCACTCATAGACAACATAGATTATGATTTGGGACCGCTAAACAAATTTGTGATGTGGTGAAAAGTGTCATAAACATAAATGAATATTATTGAATTAAAACTCTGAGGTATTATTATCTGAATTTCAAAAATCTATATATGAGAAAGATTTCTACAGATTTGGTAGAAAGTTTCCAAGCACTCTACCTTGCTCTAAAACTGCTAGAGCAATTTTTCTGCTTCTTGCCAGCTTCCTCCTGTGGCCTATGTTTGTCTCAGAGCACATTTTCATCAAGACTTGGCTATATAGTCATATTCCAAGTGATTTTTAAAATTTAGTAAAAGTGAACCACTTGCAAAGGCAAACTTTTTTTCTCTTTTCATATTAACATAAATTGCTTCAACACTACTAAAACATAGCATTGGTATCTTAAAAAGGTACAGAATTTTAACATAAACTTTTAAAATAACATTTAAAATTAGCATTATTAATTTAATGTGGCAGATTGTATTGTTTTAATGACACTGCTATATCTCTGCTTGATAAATGTGGTAAAGATGCTATGACATGGGCCTTTTAAGTTAGATCTTGCTTTACTATGGAAAGTATGGTAACTCATTTTCTCATATAGTTTCCTCTTTTTTAAACTACTGTGAAACTTTTTGTTTAGGGCATTGTAATCTCATTTATAATTCACTTGCTAGAAGTTCAATATTATATATTATGTCCTTTTTTTTTCTTTGCCCTCCCTTTATTAGCTCACAATTAAAGCCACATCTTTTGGGTAACAGGAAAATAAATTGGACACTAAAACCATATGAATAACCACTTTGATAAGTGGTCATACAAACAACCCAGTATATACTTATGCAAACATTTAATATGTATTCATTAAAATAAAGGTCCTGTGTAGATGTGTTTCTCAAAGGCGTTGTAATTTTAAAAAATTAGTCATCTAGCTCTAAGATAGTTAAAATTATTAAATTCTTTAAACAGCCTCTTAATAAAATGCATAAGTTAAGAGCATTCTCTATGCACAACACAGGTTAAATGTTACCTCCAGTTCTGCCACTTTGGGTATCCTGCAGCAGATAGCAGTTGCTTTCTGAAGCACTATTTTCGACTCATGACTCCAAACCTCCAAAAACTTGCCTCAACATTCAGCCCACCTGCTTTTTCTATCATACTCTGTGCATTATGCTGTAGATTGCTTCTTTGTTTTGTGTTGCCTTTCCTGGGCTTCACTCATTGCCCAGCTGCTGTACCTAAAGGAGAATCTTAGCAGCACAAATGGCAGGACAGGAAGAGGGGCACACCAGGAAATATTCAGGTCTTAGTGACTTTTACTTCATTGAACATATCCCTTAAGTTTGAAACTTATATTTCCATTTTGTCGGGTATTCAAAGTCATTGTATCCGGTATGGACCTCATTGTTTTTGTTTTTGTGTTTGCATAGCACCCTGAGAGCCTGGGTCATGTGCAGTACCTAATGCCCTCAGAGTGCAGTTTATGTATAGTACCTAGCACACCCAGACTCCAGTCCCATGTACAATATCTAGCACTCTCAGGGGCCAGTGCATATACAGTATCTGGCACCTTCAGAACCCTGTTTGATGGAGAGTATTCCATCTCTTGGCAGTGCTTATTTAGATAGATTCTTGCAGCTCTTTTTCTCCCTTAGCAGGCATAGCATATCTGTGCCAGAATTTGACTCTTATTAGTCGAATTGTCTGCAGCGAGTAGATACTGAGAGGAAGAAGCATTGTTTTGTGTCACTCTCTTCAGCTAAATCTTTTGTAGGATCTTCAAACAAGAAGGGGCCACCATCTTCCAACAAAGATGAGTGTGCCCCTACTGCAAACCTACTAGGTTCAGGGGCTTTGGCTGTTTAAGATGCTCCACAGCATTTTCATATATATTCGCACTCCAAACTTTTACATCTTACTTTTCCATAATAGGGTTCTGATGTTGGAGTAAGGAGACCTTTCAGAGCTGATAATTTTTCCTTCATTGAAACCACCGTTCTTTAAGTTCAGCACCTAGATTTCAGCACTGTTTGACCTCCACCTTTGGGAATTTAGAAACTTTAAATGCATCCAGGAAGGCACCATGGTTTTCAATTGTGTTTTGAATTGACAGTTAATCACTCTGAGACTGTCACTATCTTTCACTAATGAATTAATGTTTCCCGGCAATAGTCACCTAATTCCATTATTCTTATACTGAATATTTCTCTCATATAGAAATGTTTTATTAGCTGGTCTGCCGTCTTCTACCTGTTCCTCATGCCAGATCACCACTGTTGGTAGTTTAATAATTGCATCATTACAGCAGCCAGGGCCTAGCCATACTCCATCTACCACTAGAAATGGGATTCTCATGGCCAGATTCTGGCAAGTGATCCAATTTCCGAATTCTATTTTAAAGTTGGCTTCTTGAGACCACTCCTGGCACTGGCTATCTGCAATAGGGTGCCCTGGAAATAGACTTTAAGGTAGAGAATTGTATGCAGATTGTTTATTGGTGATTGAGAGATACATGTGTAAAAGAGTTAGAAAGGCAGAACTGAGCAAAGAGAGAAATGACCTGTAACATAGCTGAAATAGAGGCTTCAGTTTTTCCTATGGGAGTTCTATAGCTTTGACATCATCCCAAATTGAGGGAAGGGGAAGAGCTAGGCACTTATATCCCTTTAACAGCCAGCATTAGTCTATAAGCCTTCCCCTAGAAGAGGCCTTAACCTTAGTTTAGGTGAGGGCTATGCACAGTGAGTGCCACTACTATAGTGCATCAACAAGCAGTCTTTTGTGCAGCTGGGATTTGGATGAGTGGGACCTGAAAAGTAGAACTAAGAGAATCATTGAATCCATTAAATCTTTTAACTCCATTAGATTAAGAATTCCATGAGAGCAAGAAACTTTGTCAATGTTATTTTCTGTTTTATCCCCAGGGCCTAGAATAGCATCTGGCATATAGTCAAAAATAATCAATCATCAAATCCTAACAATTTTCCCTTTAAATAGCCTTCAAACTTGTATATATTTTTCATATGTACTGTTGCCTTAACACCTATCTCCATCACTTATTGATTGATTTCAGAATTTTTTAAATAAATCTTTTTCTTTAACTAGACACCTATATTTCTTTAAAAAAAAAAGAAAGAAAGAAAAGAAAGAAAAAGAAGAAAAGAAAAGAAAACCCTTTCAACACAAAGGTTATCTTTCAATACCACAGTTCTGATCTTGTTAAAATCCTTCTGTGGCTTCTAATTACCCACAAAATAAAAATCAGGTTCCTTGGTGTGGGACACAAAACCTTTACAGCCTGGCCTAACATTACCATATGGGAATGTTCTATTATTCATCTGCCACACATTATGTTGCACAAGAAACTGTGCGTGGTGCATGAGTATGAGAAACTCATTACCCAGGGTTTTTGAGTGTGTTATGTCCTCAATCTGCTGTATCCTTCTTATTCTTCTCCAACTGGTAACTCTCAGTTATTCTTCAGGATCAAGATCTTCTTTGGGTATGTTTTCCAGTTTTTTTTTAGGTACAATTAATGGTTCTTTCTCACTGCTCCTATGGTATTCAGGACATATCTTCATTATGGAAGTTATTCTAATTGCTAACATTTCAGTCTCCTTTTTTTGCTCTGTTCTGTGTCACTGAATTGGTAATAGCCCTGACGGTGTGTAGTTCATCTGTCTTTCTCCATATCTAGAACAGAGTCAATGTTTGTTTAACATATGAGTAAATAATTTAATGACTATTGATTAAGGGCCAAATGTGTACTGGCTACTTGCTAAAAACTAGATGTCAAAAGAGAATAAGAATGGCATGCTCCTACCTCGTGGAGCCTATATTCCTGGATGACTACTATTATGGATTGAGAAAATGAAAGCAGAGGGCCATTAATGCCTGGCAGTGCAGGGGACTGACCCAAAGACTAATGTTTGATTGACCTAATCACAACTGTAGGGAAAAGTATCTGTGCAGAATAATTTATTATTTTAAAAATAAAACTGTACAGCTCAAAGCTAAACCATCTTCTATTGATATTTCTTATTTTGACTATGTTCTGTGCCACTGCGTGTACTTAACCCATTTAGAACAGAACACTGCATTCTCACATGACAAAAATGACAATCATTTCAGTTGTTGAGAGGATCATAACAGTGACTGAAGCAGATGTTATTTAAATCATTTTTGTGCATAATATTTTCCCCCTGAAGGTTTCCTGGAAATAAGGTACAGATTGTTCATGGTGATAGTTTTAGATGATGGTTCACTTTTAAATCTAATTGGTTGTGCTTAACACAACCTGATGAAATAATTAATGCATAACTGCAAATTTATTCTCTTGTGATACAAAATTAGTAATATTACAGAGGGCTAATCTGAACAAAATATGACACTAGTTGTTAGCTAATTCCAAGGACTGTTACATGGAAAAATTAAATTCTAAAAGAACTGTTAGGTTGGTGTAGGGTTTGTACGTGGTTATGTTTTATGCATTGGCTTAGATACTGATGTATAGATATAGTACAAAATCACAATTTTCATTAAAAAAAACAAAACAAAAATAACAAAAAGAAATATACGGGAATGAAAAGCCTTTTATCAAATACAATCTTGATGTTTCGTGGGCAAGAAAACACTTGCATACAGATTTAGTTTATCTGAGTTCCATAGCAAAGTATGTCTGTGTGAGGAAGCTGTATCAACTAAGTTTGCCAAATCTACTTTTCTAGTGAAAAGCAAACCAGAACTTGGTAATAATTAAAGAACACAAAAACCTGGCATGATATAGACTTAGACATTCTAAAGTTTTTAAAGAAACAATTTAAAAGGAAATGGTAGAAGTTATAGTTTAAAATGGTGCTTGGTTCCTAACTCTTTACTCAGTTTCTCCCAACTTCTTACCAAAGTAAAAAAATTACAGCACTCCTGAAAACGAAGACTGACTAGGAACCTATTGTCAGGATCTTGGATGAAATTTCCATGAAAAACAAAGCTAATTCATCAGGATGGAGAAACATCATAAAATAAAACTTTCCACTTTATTAAAAGAAGATATCGGGACACATTGTACATCTCTCACAGCTTACCTTCTATTCAGTGACCCAGGGTCTATGTTCACCCAGAAAACATGGAAATCTGCTTTGTCTTGCAAGAGTACTCTTCCTCCTTAATATTTCTACATTCATTTGGAATTCACAGCTTTCAAAAAACATCAAGAATCCTGGGGAAAAGTGGTGTACTCTGGGTGCATCGGCTTAGATATTGATTTATTGATATAGTACAAAATCACAATTTGTTTTTTTTCTTCACAGACTTTATTTTTTCAGAGCAGTTTTAGGTTCACAGCAAAATTTACTGGAAGATACGATTTTCAATATATCCCCTACCCCAATACATGCAAAGCTTTCCCTATTACCAATACCACATACAGAATGGTACATTTGTTCCAATTGATGAACCTACATAAACACATTGTTGTCACCCAAAGTCCATAGTTTATGTTGGGGTTCACTCTTGATGTTCTATGGATTTGGACAAATGTATAATGACAAGTGTCCACATTAGAGTTTTATACAAAGTATTTTCACTGCCCTAAAAAAAATCTGTGCTTTACTTAGTCATCCCCCCATCTTAAACCTTTGGCAACCACTGATTTGTTTACTGTCTCCATATTTTCACCTTTTAAAATAAGTCATGCAGCTGGAATCATACAGTATGTAGACTTTTCAGATTGGCTTCTTCCACTTTGTATCATGCATTTAAGATTCTTCTATGTCCTTTTATGGCTTGATAACTCATTTTTTTTTTTAGTATTAAATATATTTTGTTGTCTGGATGTAGCACAATTTATTTCCCATTCACCTATTGAAGAACATCTTGGTTGTATCCAAGTTTGGGCAATTATGAATAAAGCTGTTATGAATGTCTATGTGTAGGTCATTGTGTGAACATACGATTTCAACTTCTTTGTGTAAATATCAAGGAGCATAATTGCTGAATCATATGGATAGGACGTGTTTAGTTTTGTAAGACACTATCAAACTGTTTTTCAACGTAACTGTATCATTTCACTTTCCCATAAGCAATGAATGTCAGTTCCTGTAGCTCCATATCCTCACCATCATTTTGGATTTTGACCATTCTAATAAGCGTGTAGTGGCATCTCATTAATGTTTTAATTTGCGTTTCCCCGAGTACACTTGATGTGGAACATCTTTATATATTCTTATTTGTCACATAGATCTTTTTTTTTTTGGTGAAGTATCTGTTTAGGTCTTTGGCTCATTTTCTAATTGGGTCACTTGTTGTCTTATCATTGAGACTTAAGAGTTATTTGTATATTTTAGATACATATTCTTTATCAGATATCTTTTGCAAATATTGTCTTCTGGTCTGTTTTGTCTTTTCATTCTCTTGGCAGTGTCTTTCACAGAGAAAGATATAGTTTTAACATATTTTATTTTTTAAAGAGATAAGGTAGTAGAAACAGAAAGATTCTTAGTATAAAAAATATACTGAATGAACACCCACTAGACATAAGAAATTAGTAATAGTATGCAATAACTTCGCCTCTAGATCTAGATCGAAAGAGAGTCTTCACATGGGAGAAGTGGTAAATTAAAGAATCTGTCTGGTTTTTGTCCCTGGTTCTTGGAACAGATAGTAAATCCTTGAAATTTCTCAAGTGATAGGTGCTTTTTAAAAATGTGTAGTGAACCTTGATAGTTTATGCTAATGAGAAACTCATGGTGGGCCCCTAGCTAGCTTATGCTAATGAGATGACTCATGTGGGAACCAACTCTGTAATTAGATGGTTGGAACATTGAGCCATGTGACACCAAGCCTCATCTTTTGGCTTGTGACACACCTTGCTGTGTGGTCACATGATCACTTTTTTATATACTTGGAGAGAGAGAGAGAGAAAGAGAGAAGACAGAAAGAGGGAGAGGTAGAGAGAGAGCTCTAATGCACACAAGCTCTCTAGTATCTCTTCTTATAAGGACACTACAAATCCTATCAGATCATGACCCCGCCCTTATGACCTCACTTAACCTTAATTACTTCCTTAGAGGCCTGATCTCCAAACATATCCCCACTAGATGTTAGGGCCTCAACATATGAGTCTTTTCTATAGAGTCTGATGCTAAATTCCAGTGGTTATCAGAATTGTACTGCAGTGTTCCCGTTGGGGGTGAAACAGAACAAGAGATAAAAAGAACAAAGGGATATCTATATTTTTGTACGTTGGGGTGAAAAATGAGTCATTGCAGCAGACCCTGTGTGTCACATCCCAGGACTTATCACTTCAGCGGCCTCTGGATCTTCAACTGCCAATATGTACATTCCTTACCTGGCAGCTTTTACCTAGCTGTGGAAGGCAGCTCTACCCAGAAGTGTAACAGCACCTCAACCAAGGTCATTAACAGCTCCCTTGCCTCACAGATGGAATAATTCTCAGGTATATACTGTGTGCTGGCTTCCAGAATTGTCCCATTGATTTACTCACAGTGGTAGCTGGCTTGAAAATGAACTCTTTATTTACTACATTCTCTTTCTTATAGTATCCTTCTTTTTCTATCAAATAAACTACATGCATTAGGTTATTTTTCTAAGGATTAAATTTTGTGAGAGCCAAAACTAAGAGAATCATTTTTACTGAGAATGAGTGAGAGGGTAAAATAACACAGAGCTCACCCCACCCCTCAAAATGATTATATTACACTGGAACAAAAGCAGCATCCTGAACAGGGAATGAATGAGCAGACTTCTGAAAATTTTTTACTATAGAAATAGAAAGTAAATTTTGAAAAATGTTTGACAGTATCAATACAATTAAAGCTATATAATGTGAATAGACAATCATAAGGAGGTACCAAATTAGAGGGAAAGGATAAAATGAAAAGAGAATTTAGTAAAATAAGGATGGATTGCATGATTAAGAAAATCCTATAGCAGAGAACTAAGTCAGAGTTGTGGAGTGCAAACTTAAAGGCAAAGAGAAAAATAATAAAGAGAGAAAAGTAATGTGAGGTGACATTTAAAAACTAAACACAATGGTTCTCAAATATACATTTTAGTTTTGACATCTTATGAATTTCGAAGCCATATATGCAACTGACCACAAGACATTTGTTTTTGGTTTTCATACTGAATCTCTAAAGTCATCAGTTTTCCTTCTTATTGCATGTCTAAATTGGGCTAGGAACAGATTCAACATCCTACCCTAGGCTTTAACATTGAAGCAATCTAAGTTCTTTTGAAACTACCTGCTAACCATGTCTCAAGGTTGTCCATTTTTGCTTATGTCCACTGCCACTAACCTACCTAATCTAGCCCTTAATCCCCTCATGTTTAGGTCATTACAAACATCTCCTAATAGATTCCCTGGTACAAATCTTTCTATCTTCCGGCCTAAGCTCCACCATACAGCCAGGTATTTCCTCTAAAATCTAATTGTATAATTTCCATACTTAGAAGCTTTGTTGATCTCTTATTTTCTTTGACATAGTATCTATAATGCATAACCTGCCTGTGTTAATCCAGAATGCCCAAGCAACTGTCCTGCCCTTATTACCACTAGTATACTCAATATGAATTTCTATACTTTTTCAAATATGTTACATTTAATTTCATTTACCTCCAGGGTCTTTTGACATTTTTCTGTCTGGAACACTTTCCCAATCTTTTTACCTGACTAACACTTAGTACTCTTTTTGACTCGCTGGTCTAATTTGGGCCTTTATGATTTATTGTTCCCTAGTTCCCTCTATATACCCTAGCATATCATGTGTTATTGGAATTGTGTTTTTAATTACCTGTAATTCATTCTTTTTTTTTTTAGGATGAGAAAATAGATCATGTATATTTTTTTACCACTATATCCTCTATGTATAGAATGGTTCCAGGTCTTACTTAGTAATATTTGTTGAATAAATGCTTAAATCAATTAATGAATAAATAAATGAATGAGAGAGGTTAGACTTTAGAAGTTAAATAACATCTTTCCTGTTGTCCGGAATTTAGCTATCAAAGCCTTCAGCTAAGAATAAAAGATGCTAAATTCAGAATAAAAACTATCTCTTGAAGTCTAGCCACTGACCAACAGGGCTTAATGAGTAATTCATTTTACATATTTGACAGCTAGTCAATAAAACTTTGGAGCTGGATAAATTGTTTCCTGCCTTAGCATTTATCTGTAAGCCACTACATTGGGCTAATATTACGGAAACCTTGAGAAAGGCACAGAAGAAAAGCTGAGCAATGAATGCAGAGGAGGGGAGCAGCCTACACCCCACTCTTCAGTGGGGAAATTTGTGAGGTGGGCAGACAACACAGATCGTCCAGATTTCTGATAATTTTCAGAAAAGGCTGTCTTCTGGGTGAGAGAAGCCTGGCAGCAAGAGCTGGAGGAAGGCCTTTGAGACTGACTCGGGATGTATTAGAAGAGGTCAAACATGAACTGAGTCTTCTTCACCATGAATGGGATGGAGGTGTTTCACACTGTGGGGTGAGAGATTGGGTCTGAACTGGAATAACAGAGCAACTGTTCTAACATGTGATCTAATCCAGGGGATATTTTGAATGGTGACTCAAACGAAGCAGGATCTGATAGCTTAGCCTTGCACGCATGCCTTGAAGCTGACAATGAATGCTCAGTTAGTATGTATTGAGTGTGATCAGAGAAGTGTACCATCATCTGGATATCTACTTCAGCAGCCAGCTGCAGAGAGTGGCCCTGCCAGTCACAGACAAGGAAACTATGAAATGTCTAGGGGTGTTGATATTTCATATATTCAACTAATACAGTGTACACCCCAAAGAATGGTGGCTGACTGATTCTCTGTCTTTATATATATTGGATTCTTCTATTCATTTAGGCTGATGTATCTTTTAGTTGCATTCAAACTATAAGTAAAGTGTCTTCTCTTAATAATGCATATGATAGTGTCAATAAAATAAATACTATTAAACACTGTAAATCAGCAACTTTTTTGGCACCAAGGACTGGTGCTCCTTGACAATCCAATGCCTGATAATCTGAGATAGAGCTGAGGCAGTGATGCTAGTGCTAGGGAATGGCTGCAAATACAGATGAAGCTTTGTTTACTCAACAGTTGCTGCTGTGCAACCCAGTTCCTAACAGGTCATGGACAGTACCAGTCTGTGGCCCATGGGTTGAGGACCTCTGCTATAAATAGTACTTAAACTTTTGAAAGAAAATTAGAATAATAATAATATTTTGTCTTTTACTTGTAAAACAAAAGATTTGTTTATTAAACTTGAAAAGATGTTCATTAAAGAGTTAAGTATGATTTCACTTGTATGTAGCATCTATAAAACAAAATGAAGAAATAAAACAAAAACAAACTCACAGATACACAGAACATTTTGATGATTACCAGATGGGAGGAGATGAGCAAAAAAGGTGAAAGAATTAAGATGTATAAATTGCCAATTATAAAACATTCTCAGAAATATAAAGTGCAGCATAGGAAATATAGTTGATAATATTGTAATAACTATATATATAGTGTCAGACAGGTGCTAGACTTACCAAGGTGATCACTTCATAATTATATAAAGGTCTAATCAATGTGTCATATATCTGAAACTAACATAACATTATATGTTAACTTTAATTGAAAAATAAAAAAGTTAAAAATAACAGGTGAAGACTATAGATCGCTATTTCAAGCATAAAACTTATTTAAAACCCAACTGATACCTACCAGAAAGTCACTCTAAATATAAACCCACGAATAGATGAAAACTAAAAGAATGAAAAAGGATGTATTGTGCTAGCATTGAAAAATGCAAGCTGCAGTAGCTATAATAATATTACGCAAAATAGATATTAGAGCATAGTTTATTATCAGAAATAAAAAAACAGTCATTTTGTTTTAAAAATATTAGTTTGTCAAAAAATAACAATCCTAAATATTTATGCATTCAATAATAGAGCTCCAAAACAAATAAAGCAGATATGTATAAGACTGCAAAAAAACCCTGACAATTCCACAATTGTAGGTAGATATTTTAAAAGTCTTTTCTTAATAATTGTTAGAACACAGAGTCAGAAAATTAGTAATGATAGAAAAAACTTAAACTGTAACTATCAAAAAACTAATATAAATGACATTTACAGAACACCCGACAACATTAGAATACATATTCTTTTCAAGTGCACATGACTATTTATCAAGATAAATTATATTATGGGCCATTAAACAAATCTCAATAAACTTAAAATAATTTAAACAATAAAAAGTATGTTCTCTAATCACATGGAATTAATAAATATGAGAAAGACATCTGGAAAATATCTAAACATTTGAAAACTAAATAACATGACTTTGAAAATCTCATGGGTTGAAGAAATAAAAATAAAAATTAGATTCTTTAGAGCTTAAAAATTTGAAAACAAAACATTTTTAAAAATTGTAGGATACAGCTAAAGCAGTATTCTGAGAGAAATATATAGACAACACGTACAATAGGAAAAAAAAAGATTTTAAATAAATTACAACAACTTCCATTTTAAGAAAATTTTTTTAAAAAGAGCAAATTAAACTCAGAGTAAGCAGAAAAAAGAAATAAAGATCGAATTAAAAAAACTCATTAAGTAAAAAAAATAAAAAGAAAAGAAATAAAATCAGAAACTCTGTAAGATTAACAACTTGATAAACCTCTAACCTGATTGACCAGGATGAAAGAAAGAAGATACAGCCATCAATATTAGAAAAAATAGAGATAATATTCTACATATTTATAAAAGATAATAACCTAAAATTATGACTAAGTGGACAAACTACCAAAATTTACACAATAAGAAATAGATAACCTAAGTCATCCTATATGAATAAAATTTAATTTTCAATAAAATACATTCTTTCTGGAAAAAGCTTTAAGCTCAGATGGTTTCACTGATGGTACCAAAAAGTTAAAAAAAGTCATGATACCAATTCTACACAAAGTGTTTTTGAAAATTAAATAAAATTAATATATATGTTATCAGCACATCTATTTAATATTGTCCTGGATATTCTACGAAATGCTATAAGGCAAAAATAGTAAGTAAAAGGCAACTTAATTAGAAAGATAGATGTAAAACTATCTCTATTTGCACGTATCATGATTATCTGTGTAGAATATCAGATGTAATTGATAAAAGAATATACTAGTACTAATAAGTGAGTTTAGTAAGTTTGCAAGATACAAGATTAATGTGCAAATTTAATTGTATTTCTATATACAATTACAAATTAAAATTAAAGAATACTATTTACAACAATATTAAATTAGTAACATTTTAGGGATGAATTTGACAAAAGATATTTATCTACACTATAATTACAAAACACTGCAGAGAGAAATTTAAAACTCTAAGTAACTGGAAAGATATTGATAGATCAGAACATTCAATATTATTAAGATGCCAACTTCCCTCATTTTCTCTAATGATTCAACATAATACTAATGAAAATGCTAGCAGGATTTTGTTTTGTAACAAGCTGATTCTATTTCTATGAAAATAAAAAGGATCGAGAATAGCTGAAACAATATTAATAAAGAAGAAACATATTGGAGTCCTTACACTACCCAAATTTGAGATTTATTAGAAAGCTGCCATAACCAAGATAGTGCAGTATTTGTATGAGAGAGAAACAATAGATCAGTGAAATAGAACAGAAAGTCCAGAAGTAGACTCACATATATGTTATTAATTGGTTTTTATTAAACTGTTAAGAGGATAAAATAATATATTCTACAAATAATGGTATAACAATTGGACAGTCATTTGGAAAAATGAAGCTTGTCTTTTCTTCATATAATATAAAAGCATTAACTTGAAATGAATCATAGACTTTAATATAAGAACTAAAAATTAAAACTACCAGGAGGAAATTTATGAGAACTTTGGTTTGGCAAAGATATTCTTAAAGACAACAAACAAAGCAAAAAGTACCAAAAGAAAGAATTAACAAATTGGACTTAATCAAAATTAAGAACCTTTGCTTTTCAAAAGGTACTCTAAAGAAAATGAAAAAGGAAGACACAGATTGAGAGCAAATATTTACAAAATGTGTGTCTGATGAAGGATTTGTATATCCAATATTAAAAACTCTTATACTCAATAATAAGATAAACAATCTCAATAAATTGGGCAAAGAATTTAAATAGACATTTCACCACAGGAATATAGATATTAAATAAGTACATGAAAAAATGTTTACTATCATTTTTCATTAGAAAAATGCAAATTAAAATCACAGTGAAATATCTATCACTACTCACTGATTAGAATGGCCAAAGTTAACAAGATGATTTCACTAAGCTTTGTGAGGATGTGAAGCAACTGGAACTTTTAAACACTGCTTGTGGTGAAGTAAATTGAAACAATAACTTCAGAAAAGAGCTTGGCAGTTTTATGAAAATGTAAACATAGCCTTCTCATATGATCTAGCATTTTAATCCTAGGTATGTTCCCAAAAGAAATAAAAGCATATGTTCATGAGAAAATATGTATGCAGTTGTATTTATGCTAGCCAAAAAATGGAAACAGTCCAAATGATCATCAACAGGTGAATGCCTAAATAAATGTGGCATGCTCATACAAAGGAACACTACCCAGCAATGCAAAGGAATCAAGTATTGATACTTACAATGACATGATGAATCTCAAAATAATTAAGCTGAGTGAAAGACTGGACAAAAGACTGTGTACACAGTATAACTCCATTTATATAAAATTCCAAAAAGCATAAGCAAATATAAAGTGACAGAAAACAAATCAGTGGTTGCTTGGCAATGGCAAGAGGGAAAGGTGAGAAGGAAGGATGACATGTATACTCTAGGAAACTTTGGGAGAATGCCCATGTTTATTATCTTACTTAGGTGATGGTTTCACAGTTGTATACACAAGTCAAGACTTATCTAATCATATATAGTTGGCTCTTGAACAATGAGAGGGTTAGAGGCACATGGTCAAAAATTTGTATGTAACTTTTGACTCTTTAAAAACTTAATTACTTGTAGCCTACTATTGAAAGGAAGCCTTGCCAACAACTAAACAGTTGGCTAATACATACTTTTGTGTTTTGTATGTTATTTTATACTGTATTCTTATAATAAAGAAAGCTAGAGAAAAGAAAATGTTACTAAGAACATCATAAGAAAGAGAAAATACATTAACAGTATTCGTTGAAAAAAATCCACATGTGAGTAGACCTGCATAGTTCAAACCTGTGTTGTTCAAGGGTTAACTGTATTTTGAATACATGTAGCTTATTACCAATCCATTATACCTTAATAAAGCTGTGAAATAAACCTAATTACAAGAAAATAAGATCAAGTGGCTGACTGATAAATTTGAAAGGGTTGAGCAAATTCAGTATTTAATATAATCTTAATGCTTTGTATTTTGTTTTTTCATAATAAAATTTTTTCTTCAAGTCAGACAGAGACCGAATATCCCTCTCATTTTACCCAGTGTACTGTGCAAATAACCATTGTGTATGTGCATGTGAGTTTGTGTGTGATATGAACAAATTTAGGAAGCACGTGGGCAAATAAGTTAACATCAAGTGTCAACAACTGAAAGACCTGTCTTTCCCGTTTTTCTAACACAAAATGAGACTGACACTACAGGTCGATTTCTAATACTTCTGCTTCATTCCAAACCTCTATACTTTAAATCCTAGAACCACAAATCTCGCCCCAGGAAAGGAGATAGGGTGAATAGGGGTAAACATTGAATTGAATATGAGATTCCAAGTTAATATGATGTTTTTGTCTCTTAAGAACTAAAATGAGACTTTCTAGAACAAAATAAATGTTATTGAGTCAAACCAAGATGCCAATAAGGTAGCTGGATATCCAGTAGGAAAGGAGGTGGTATTGAACATGACAGGTACCAATGGATGGATCGAAAGAATGCTTTTCAGGTTGATGCCCCAATAATCAGATTCCACAGTAAACCGGTCATATAGATTTAAAATGTTTTGAAAATTTTATTCAAAATTAATTTGCAAACATTTTAAATCATATAAATCAAAACAAATAGTCTATGAGTATTCAGGTTTAACTCCATGCTTCCCCCCTACCTCTAATCTCTCAAATTATGTTCAAAAGAACAAACTCAGGCTTGCTCCTAACTTCTATGCAATGGTATGTAAGAAAGTTGCCTCATAAGACCGAAAAATTTTATACATAGCCACGATGAATGTCATACAAGGAGCCAACAGAAAAAAATATTTCCACATTTTTGGGGGGTAGGAGCATCAGAAAATGTATTATTCATAAACCATTCTTTAAAACTTACTTTAAAAACAACTCCAGCAGACCAAGTCAAGTATTAATATCAAAAACTCCAGACTGGAGTAAATGAGTAAAAGTGTGTTTGATATAAGGTTAAATTTTAAATAATTATAATACATTTGAACATTTTAATTTAAGGAAATATATGTAAAAATTAAACATTTATAATCTGTGGACTGTAAAGTTTAAAACTGTAAATAAGTGTTTCTCACATTGTACTCTGTGTTAGTCTAATGAGATGTCTTGTGCAGGTTTCAGTGCTTACGTACATTTTAGAGGAGCTATTTAGTACAGTCCTGCTCAGACAGTCATACTGTGCATGATACAGCATTCTGAAGGCCTGCATCAAAGCAACAGGTTTAAATTTCTGGAAAGAAGATTCCCCACACTATTTTGCCTCATAAAAATTTCTTAAAAAACACTTTTTAACATGTTAGAAAATATTATCTGAATAAAATATTTTGGCAAAGACCAGAAAGATTACATTAGGCAAGAATAATTGCTTGATTGCTCATTTTATTTTGGGGCAATTAAAAGTTGTCATTTAGTTCTTGACTTTGATGTTTAGGCATATGTGTGACATAGATAAATAATTATACACACTCCTTAAATAATGTGGGAGTACTAATGCTTTCATTTATTATTTTATTTTTAGTTAATGCTTTGACTTCCACAGGTTCTATTAGTGGGAATTTTATTAATTCTCCCTTTAGTTCTCAGTTCTAATTTGTCCACGAATCCATCCATCTGCTCACATTCTCAAAGTGAGAAGGGTTAGGGGTTCAACCCACTTCCACACACAGAAAACAAGCGGGGAGTCATCATCTAGTACTCTCACTGTTGCCGTTACTTCCACATCCTGTACTATTTGGCAGACAATATAATTTGTCTACTGGGTGTGGTGCATCCTTGCTTGTTCCCATCCCTTCACAGAAACACAGAGGTGTCCAGATCTTATGCTCAAATGCTAATTCCTAAATTGCAATCAAAGATATGGAAACTGTTGCTTTCAGCTTGATGAACACTATACTCTAGATCATGAACCTAGTCTCACTCTGATCAAAGTAACTTTACTGCAGGTGGCTTTGGCCACCTTAGTGCAAATTGATTTCCCTTACTTTGAACTTTGGAGAACAAGAACTGAGGGACTTTTAATCTTCCAGAAGGCCTTGAACTTCTCATGCAAATTGGCCACTCACTTCCTCGAGCAGCTTATCACTAAGTATTAAGAAAAAGACTTGATTAGACAAAAAGTCTATGTGTCCTTGCCCCAGGACAGGAAGTCTGCTTGTCCCATGTTTATTTAACTAAAGGAGACTACTCATGTTATTCTTCACAAAGTTTCAAATGAATTTTTTGTCCTGAACTTTATCAAAAAACTACTTCTATCTTTCCTTGCAAAAATAATTTTGATTTCTACAGGGAAATGCTGTAGTTTCCTAAGCTAGCAGAACTATGTATGTGCAATTAATTAAGTATATGCAATAAAAATAAATAATGCATGTGTACATGCCATAAATATCAGGAGTTTACTTATTATCTCACTTAAGAAGAAATCTAGGGGTGGGCAGGCCAAAGTTGTTGCACTTGCTAAAAATGCCATAAAGGTTCTAAATAGTTTTCATTTGTCCACCATCTTAGTGGATGAAATGTTTTCCATAGTTGCAGCGTGACATCTGTTGCAGCAGCCACAAGCATCACATGCTCATGTAAACCTGTTCAAAGGTGAGAGAGAAAGGAAAAGTTCTAGTAGTGAGAAAGGTTATTTTTTATCTCCCTTTTGATATAGAGGAGGAATGTTACCTAGAAGTTCTCCAGCAGACATCCTTTAGGCTTTGTGGGCCAGAAATGTTTCATATGGTTCTCTCCTTTGTCACATTGCCCTGCTAGAATTGTGTCACATAACCATCCCATACTTGCATTACACAGCCATCTCAGGAATACTTCCATGGCTTCTCCAAAACCGTGTCATATTGCCACTCAGGTACTATGTTAGATAGCCACCCCAAAACAGTGTTTCATGGCCACCCAGAACTATGTCACTTTGCCACCCAAGGACTTGGTCACACAGTCACTTTGGAAATGTGTCATTTCATCATATTGCCACAGCAAGACTCTGTCAGATTGCCCCCCCATAACTGTGCACATTGCTACTCCATTACTCTCATATGGCTACCCTAAAACTGTGTCACATCACCACTTCTAGGAACAAGGAAGCTGAGAATGCTGGTGATATTTTAGGTTTTCCTGAGGGAGGAGAACTGTCCTAGCAAAGATGATTGAAGGAGGAAATGGGTAGACAACCAATCTAATTTTGTGTACTACTAAAACTTGTGTGTGTGTTGGTGCAGGAGGTAATTTAGGAGCAAGAGCTAGAGAGAGAAGCTGAGTTACCTTGAGATTCGGGGAATCTTTCCTGTCACAGGTTGTGTTGAACTATAGACTATGCAAAGATTAAATCATTATTGGGAGAAAAAAAGAATGACTGCTGGAAATGATAAGAGAGGCAAATAATGGAGTAAGAGAGCAAACGGGTGCCTGCCAACTATGTTTTTCATGTTTCAGTCTTTATGCTCAGATGCAGTTCTAGTGCCACTAGGAAGAGCTTCCTGGGATGTTCCCACCCCACTGTGAGACTCCAAGAGTTCTTTCCGGGGTCTAGGCTCCTTTCTTTCTACCAGACAGCAACAAGGTCCCATCAGTTCCCCTAGCAGGGAGCATATTGGGCCGAAGTGGTGCAGGTTCTCCCAGCTCACGCAGCTCCCAGCGCTAGTGCACAGTGACGTGGATCCTTGTTCTTCATGTTTTTCTTTTGGATGACTTCTGACTTAGTACAGAAGTTAGGAAAGGTTATGCAGAGTAAGTACAGTCCTCCCAGAGAGGAGGGAGCTGAGAAACCGAGTTTGTTATTAGAGCAACGTTCCTCTAGAAATTCAGACAACAAACACCCAGACCAGGCATTCTGCTTGACTGCAGCTGGCAATCACCTTCCTAAGAAAACATGATTCGTTTCTTGCGATCCTTCTTAAATATGTGACCTGACTGATATTTTGACAAGTTAATTACAAAAGAAAATTGTTCTTCGACTCATCTCTCTTTTTACTGAGTTTGTACTGTTTACACAAAACCTTAGGGGTTGTCGGCTACTGGAATGATCTATTGTGAAATAAAATGCTTTCCGTCAGCTACACAAAAAATGTAGACACATATTCAAGAGGCCACTAAGAGGGCATGATACGTTTATCTAGGTTGTGTTAACTAGTTCAAGGTACCTTTGAAATGGCCACAGAGCTCTCTGAATGGGAAGTGGGCTCGATGCTCAAGGAGGAGTGGAGGCTAAGATGTTGTCTGCAGCCTCCCAAGATCCAGGGCTTTTGCAAGCCAGCTGAGCACAGCATCTGAGAAAATTACAGAGCAATGTTCCTAAGAGGGGCAGGAACCAGCCCTCCCGCCCGCAGCCTAATTCCAGGCTGCAGCGCCCACCATGTTCTCCTTCGTTTCTCTTCAATGACAACCTGACTCTCAAAAGTGTCACTAATACGTTGGTCCCCAATTAGCTGTGGAGGTTTTTCAGGGCTCTTGGCAATGTTCCCATAGCTTCTGGAGGCTGTTGCTGCCTACAAACGGAGGATCATTTCTCTTTTTCACGATTCAAAGGTGAGAGCTTCTGGGAAGGCAATACTCTGGTTTCATTATTCCTTGCTAGCAGGAGAACAGAATACATTGTTTTTAATGCTCGAATATGTCATTTGAGGGGGGAAAAAAAGTCCTCCTGCTTGAGCTAGCTCTCCATTACTTATTCATGCAAGTGCATGCACACATCCAGCAGCTTATGGTGTTCTCACAGACCAGTCCTCAGGAAACCCAGCGCAGCAATTTAGCAACTGAAGAGTATAATAAAGAAAGCCTGAGCTGAGGGCTTCCAATGAGACTGCAAATAAGGCAGCAAGTGTGTCTGCTATTTAGCTACCGATGAAGCAGTGATAGTAGGTCCACACTTGAGGTGCCTTTGTATTTGACTTGAGTTCAAAGTGGGAAGGTCAGATCCATTTGGGTATTTTAACAAGCACCATAGCAGGTAGCCCTAGTCTTCCTCCATAAGCCATGTTGCTAGTAAAAATTTAATCACTGCTTTGCATCTTTGTTTAAAATGTGCTTTGGACAAATGGAAAGAAAGCCTTCCTGTTATCCTTGGAAGGTATCAGTACATGACTGATTTGGTATGGCCTCTAAATACAGAAATGAATCTTGTTTGTCCTTAGAGAAAAGCTCAAGTATTCAGTCCTCTTGCCAGAAGTTGTCATGGGTCCTTCTGTAATGTGCCCTCATCTCATGTGCCTAGAAGTTGTATGCAGAAAATATTACTATGTCCATTTTATAGTCTACTTAATGCTAAATCCCATGCCCTGGCTACTATGTCATCTGTCATTAACCAGACACTGAGTCTATAGAGACCTCATATAGGGTAGGCAGTGAAGAAGAAAAGAAGAGTTAGTTAAAACACTTGGCACTTTGCACATCAACTTTTGGGGAGGGTACACCAACACTGTAAAGGTGGATGCCTTTTATAACATTCTTAGTCTAATTTGAGTGAAATGAGAAGTGGAATTTAGAAGTAGAAATATATAATTCCTTAGTAAGAGTCTATTTATATGTTCCTTGTTGCTTATTGCAAACTCAGTACATACCAAGCATTGCACTAAAGGCCTTTAATGTAATATTAGTTGTGCTTAATAAATGTGTAGAAAAAATTGACTGCAACACCTGGTGTGGTACTTTTCTTGAATAACACTTTGCACATTATTTAATTATTTGGAAGAAGTTTGTTTGCAATGTTAGTGGTGGAAGTTCCATGAAGGCAGAGGCTATATATTTGGTTTTCCACTGAATCCCCACAGGCTTGTAATCTTCCTGAAACATCATAGTCAGGAACGGATATTGTGATGGAATGACTGACTTACCTGTTACTAACATATACACATGGTGAGGTGTGTGTGTGTGTGTGTGTGTGTATTCTGATAGATCCCATTTGATAGAGGAATGGAGGGTATCTCTTTCCTTGCCAGCTTGCTGGTTAACTGATCTTCTATTTTTATCTTAGAAATAGAAAACAGAATTCAATCTGTCTTTTAAATTATAAATAGTTTTGCCTTATTCTAGTGTCTTCTGTAGAAAATGGAGAATGGAATAAATTATGGAAGAAAAAAACCTGAAAAATAATGGTTGGTTTCCTTTTCTTGCAGTCTTACAGATTATACATTGATTTTTTCTTCAAGGAGCACCACCTCAAGCTTACTTTCTTCTTCCTATAAAGCAGCATGCTATAGAGATACAAGATGACTTAACAAATAAAGGTAAAAAAAGATTTTTGGCTTTTTGATATGCCCTGCTTTTCTTAATCTGTACTCCCTTCATCCTTCCATCTCAATCATTTACTGCATTAAATGAAAAAATAGAAAAGAAAAAATTTATCATTTACTTGCTCAACACTAGGTAAGTCACATACCTAGTATCTAGTAGAGAGCGTTGCATTCTGACATAATAATTATGGTGCTACCCTAACTCTGGAACTACTAAAATATTCCTAAGGTGGTGATGATGATGATGATGATGATGATGGTGATGATGATGATGAGAGAGAAAGAAATTTAAAAAATAGTCAGAAACAAGGAATTTGCACTTGAAGAGACTGTGATATTTTTCATAAAGAAAACAGCACTTAGAACCAGGCCTTGAAGGATTAGTAGAATTTTTACAGTAGTTCTGTGAGGGAGAGAACCATTTCAAGGAAGAAAACATTGAATTTTTTGACCCTAGGAATTCAAAGGAATTGATTTTGTTAAGAAGTAAGAATCAAGAGGATCAATGTAAGGTAATACAACCCATCTATATAAACATTAAAATATGGGTCCCTGAGGAGATTGATTGATTGAGGAGGTGAGTAGGGTGGCCTAGAGAAGAGACCGAAGTTTAGGAAATCAGGCTCTAGGTTCCTCTTTTAGTTGTTTATGTATTAGAGCCTTAGAGATGGATTAGTAGGTATAAAAAAAAGTGAGCTGATGTGAGAAATATTTTAAAGATTGAAAATCTATAATGCCTGTAGAGGTGAATAAAGAGCAGAGAAGAGGACTAGAGCACAGCTTATAATCTTATTCAGAAGCTTGTCTCCTTACCTTGAATATAAGGCCTCATTAGTTTCTGCTGCTGCTGTTGCTGCTCCCCTTCGGGTGTGTGATGGGTGTGGCTGGTGGGGATTGGGAATGCACCGCCACGGCCACTGCAGTGCATAGGGCCAGTGAGTGTAAAGCCCTGTGGGAGAGGAGCCAGGATAAGAGAGGGTGGCTGGTGTAAAAAAAATTCTCTCCCTTGTGAGAAGGTCAATAAAGAAACTCTAGAATGTTCAAATCCAAAAACTGAGTATGTGTCAATAATAAAATAAAGCAAATATGGCTTTTAGGGAATCATTACTTATTTGGGAGTGAAATTTTTATTGTTTGTCCTTTTATTTAAGTTTCTCACTTGAGTAGTATAAACTAGTTAATTATCTCTACATGATTAGGTAGGCATGTCTTATACTTTAATCTCCTATTGATTGATCTCTATCTCTCTGCTTTCTATTTTGTTGTCACAATATACATTGTTAGGTATATAATTATACTGGACTGAGTTAATGAAAGAAATTGCCAGATCTCTACAAAAGTAATTTCAAAATTGATAGTCTTATCATCTTTGATAAGACTATCATATTGTTATTTAGAATGCAGGTGGTGTGCTGAGGGTTATAATATTCCCATGCAGGTTTGTGGGAGAATCAAGACTTCATTAATAGTTTAGGGAAAATCCTGGACTTGTGCAATTCCTTTTTCTAAGAAAAAGTATGTTCTAGACTTCATAAATTTTTATACCATCTCTGTGAGGATCTTCCGCCTATTTTTAATTGGATTGTTTGTTTTTTGCTATTGAGTTGCATGAGCTCTTTATGTATTTTAGATGTTAATCCCTTATCAAATATATAATTGCGAATATTTCCTCCATTAAGTAGAATGACTTCTCATTTTGTTGGTGGTTTCTTTTGCTGTGCAGAAGCTTTTTAGCATGACATAGTCCCTTATTTATTTTTTTTGTTGCAAAAAAAAAAGAGAGAGAAGAAGAAAATAACAAAGAAACAAACCAAGGTCATCAATAGAGAATAAAATGGTTGTTGCTAGAAGTAGGAGGAAGAGAGAAATAGAGAAGGGAGCCAAAAGACAAAAAGAAAAAAAAAAAAAGCATTATTTGTTATGACATGCCCATGCAAAAAAAAAAAAAAAGTAATGTGGTTCTTGTCTCCTGTGTTCTGCCTTTTCTCATTGATGACTCTCTCTCAATGACCCATTCTCTCCCTCCACATTTTGTTCTATTTTGTTCTTTCCCCCACTGGACCCAGAGTTCCAGTCTTACAATCATAATTTGAGTCTTTACTCCAATCTCTGGTTCCAGCTTCATGTCCCTAGTCAGATCTCAGAGCCCTATCCCTTCAAAGCAATTTATCTCACCTCCTTGACTCTGAAACAAAGTTTCTGAACTAGATCTGATTGTTGTGGTACTTATTTTAAATAAGCATTTTCCCATGGTATTAAAAAGCCTATGCAAAGTGAAATTGAATGGTTGCATATTCGTCTCTTTTATATTTGACCATAATTATCCTTAGCATTTTTCTAATATCAACCTCATGTTAGTTTTAATTTGTCACTATTATGAATAACATTCTGATGAATATCTTTGTAAATAGAAGTGTAACTGATTACTTTCTTAAGTAAGATAAGTAGAAATAAATGTATCAACATAAAATATGGTGTAAAAACATTTGATACATACTGCTAACTTGATTTCTAGAGACAGTGTGCAAGCTTACACTCCCACAGCAGAATATAGTGTCAGTCTTGTTGCATTGTTGCCAAGATTGTGCATTATTGTTAAAACAGAAATTGAGGAACAGAAAGGAGCTTTCTCAATATGATTGAGAGTATCTATAAAAAATGTACAATTGGCATCATACTTAATGGTGACAAATGAAATATTTTCTTTCTAAAATCAGGAACAAAACAAAGATGTCCACTCCCACTGCTTCTATTCACTAGTATTTTTAATTTAAAAAAAAAAAAAGCGGGGTGGGGGGGTAGAGAGAAGATAATATTTTTAATGCAACTTGGGATATATATTGTATTCCTCACTTATGTCAAATCCCATTGCCTTAGAAACATGAATAGGTGTGAAAAATGTTGACATTTAATTGGCTACGTAATTCACCAGAGGAAGTGAATTTTCAATTTCTTAACGATGTGCACCAGAGACTAGGAAGCTGGCATGGACTCATTTTTGAGAAACATCTCTGGCTTCTGTCCCTCGCCTCGGCCTCCTGATGTATCCCATGTGCCCTTCTTCTGGGCTTTCTTCTGAAGCTTGAGTTTCCTTCGCTTCTCTCTCTCTTACCTACATTCTGTCAGTAAACAGAAACAAATAAGGCAAGCAAAGAAAATTTTACTTATTAAATTTATTTTTTGCTGGAGGCCTGCCTTCTTGAAGTTTTTTCATTTTCTTTTCTTTCTTT
>PVKZ01006435.1:0-32866 GCA_004027375.1 Macroglossus sobrinus | reverse complement strand
GGGGGCAGGGTAGCGGGGGGGAGCATCTTAGTGGCCTTGCTCGCCTGTCCCTGTGGCTGTTTTTCCAGCCACTGGTCAGCCTGCTGGCCTGCTTGTCTGGATGTGTCTCAGTGAACTAGTCTGTTCGTCTGTCTGACTTCTTGCTAGCCTGCCTGTCTGGCGCTCTGTCCTTCCTTCTACACCAGGCCCCAGGGCTGCAGAAGTACATTAGAAGACCCCAAGTTCCTCATATTCTACAGGGAGAGACACCACCACCTATCTTAGGTGATTAGTGCTTCTCTCTCTCCTCATCTTACTGCAGGAGCTCCTCCATCCCACATCGCAGCATCCATCCATCCTCCATCCTCCATCCTCCATCCTCCATCCTCCATCCTCCATCCATCCTCCATCCTCCATCTTCCATCCATCTTCCATCCTCCATCCTCCATCCTCCATCCAGCCTCCTCCCTCCCACATCATAGTCATCCCCACATCCCTGCCTCTAGCCCAGAGGTCTCATGTGAACCTGAGTTTTCCAGGCTCTTCCTTCTCCTCTGTCCTTGAACTCAGGGTCCAGCCAGCCCCACCACCCATCTATAGTCACCAAGCCGGAAACTGAGAGTGGTCAGTTATCCTTGATGAGTCCTCCTTCACCCATCTCCATTCCTCCTGTTACTACCCTGGCCAAGCCACCAGCATCTCTCACTGGCTTGTCTGTAGTAGCTTCCCTGCTGGAACCCTCAGTTTCAGGTGTGTCCCCAAAACTCACACAAATGCATCCTGGTGTTTCCAAACCTCAGTGGTGGGGGGGAGCACAGGTGACATCTGTAAACTGGGAATAATAATTCTTGCCCATTAGGAATGTCAATAAGACTTCATATCAGCAACACTAGCATTTGACCATGTGTCCAGCACCATGCCAGGCAGTGTACCTGATGGTCTTATTTAATTTTCACAGCTTTGTGGAATAGGTAATATTATTGTCTCCCATTTTACTGGCATGAAAACTAAGACTCAGAGGTTAAACCTCATGCCTGGGATCAGAAGATGGTAAGTGGTGGGGCTAGGATTTTGATGTGGTTCTGCTTGACTCTTGGGCTGCCCCCTCAGCTACTGTCCACGCTGATCAGAGATGCCTGTGCCACGGTCAGCCCAGCATCTGCCCTCGGCAGTGGCCGGGGCCTGTGACCACCTGTCCTCAGGGGTCCAGGACCATCTGGGGGCTCTGCATGGCTCCCTGGTTTGTGAGCAGGAATTTTAGGGTGCTGACCAGTGCTCAGACTCTCATCAGCCAAAGTTTGTTTGTTTGTTTTTTTAAGATAATGCACATACCATAAAATTCACCCCTTGAAAGTGTACATTCAGTGGTTTTTAGTGTATTCACAAGGTTGTACAACTGTTACCACCGTTTAATTCCAGGCCGTATTTATCGTTTCTAAGAGAATCTCCGCATCCTCATTAAGCACTCACTCACCACTCTCCTGTCCTTTAGGCCCCGGCAACCACAGATCAATTTCTGTCTCCATTGATTTGCTTTGTCTGGACATTTCATATAAGTGGAATTGTGGCCTTTTGTATCTGGGTTCTTTCTTAGGGTAATATTTTTGTATCTGGGTTCTTTCACTTAGGGTAATATTTTTGAGGTTCACCCGTGTCGTAGCATGAGTTACTTCATTCCTTTTTATTGTCGACTATTATTCTACTGTATGGATATGTCACATTGTGTTTATCCATTCATCAGTTGATGGACATTTGGGGTTGCTTCTATGTTTTGGCTATCGTGAATAATGCTGCTATGAATATTTGTGTCTTACTGTGTGTATTCGTATTGTGACCAAGTACACAGTGTTTTCAGTTCTCTGGGTATGAAATTGCTGGGCCCTATGGTGATTCTATGTTTAAACTACTTTCCAGAGGGCCTGCATGGGCTACGGTGTTCTGGTGGGGTTAGGTGGGGGTTCCTGCTGAGTCATGAGCAGCTTTGTGGGTGGGACCCTGGTTAGGGCTCTCCGAGCCCACGACTCTTCTCACCATCTGCCCCCAAGACCATAGAGGTCAGACTCTTCCCACTTGTGGTCCCTAGGGGGACCCAGTAAAGAAGGTATTGTTCATCCCATTTTATATTGAGAAGACTGAGGCTCAATAAGGTAATTTGCCAGTGCAGGGCAGAGTCGAGTGTTGTACCCAGCTCTCTCTGATTCCAAAATTCTTGCTTTTAACCCTTGAACTATATGGCCTCTTAGCCTGGTAGAGTTTGTGGAAGGAAATGGGATGTGAAGCGGAGGGGACTCGGAGAAGCAGTGGGTTCCTCCATAATCCCAAGGCTCCTTGCCTTTTTCCACCAGCTACTGGGGCTGCTCTCAGGAAGGTGGGGAATGCGTGTGTTACTGGGCTCAGATCTCTCTTGTAGGCCCAACATGCTGGATCAGGATGGTCCCTGACAGATGGAGCCCCCTCCTCCATTTTACAGGTGGGAAAACTGAGGACCAGAGAGAGTAGTATCAGGTCTAAGCCAGTGGTAGAGCTAGAATATGAATCCAGCTCTATTTGCATCCAAAGCCAGGTGTGTGTGTGTGTGTGTGTGTGTGTGTGTGTGTGTGTGTGTGTGTGTGTTGAGTAGCAGTAGTTGGCATGATAGGGCCATGCTATGCATCCAGATAAGCCAGGCTCACCAAAGTGTGTGGGGTGCAGCACAGGCTAATTTATTCCTGTTTGGGTGACATTGTCCCATTCAGACGAGGAGGAATGGGGGTTGTATGAAGCAATATCCCCAGGGAATGGCTCTGTGGGACCTCCCAGTACAGACACCTATAGAAACACGGAGGTATCTCTGTTCTAATAATCCCTCCCTGCAGGAAGGAGTCAGTCTGACAGAGAGAGAAGGGCCTGAAAGAGGAGAATTAAGATGCTGTCCCCTCAGTGACAATAGAAGTATAGGAGTCTAAAGCCTGTCTCGAGAGGGATTCAGAAGCCATGGTCCAGGACACAAGTTACCCCTTTGTAACTCCCACCTGGGACCCATAAGTGTCAGCTGGAAGTGAGCAGGGCCATGGGGGGACTTGGGATACCATGTTCCACTTGGAAGCCAAATGGGAGTTGAGGAAGCTCCAGGGAGTGGCAGAGATACTGAAAGATTTAACACAGAAGGACTAACTCATCCTCTGTGAATGAAGATGGTATAGCTTAATGATTCAGAGACTGGGTTCTGGAGTCACCTGCCTGGGTCTAAACCCCTCTGAGCCTCAGTATTCTTTTCTGGAAAATGGATATCATCATAGTACTTACCTCAGAAAGGGTTATTATGAGGACTTTGAGTGGCATAATATAAGCCAAGTGTTCAGAAAAGTAAGCGCCCAATTAACAGTAGCTAAAATAGTTAATAAACGGGAAGCTGGGGGAAAAAGCATAGGAGAGCTGCTTGCATACCTGAGATGAAGAGGGGCTCGATGGGGCTCTGCTTTTGGTGTGCTGTGTGAACTTGGGCAGAGATAACTCAAAAGGAGGAGCTGTGTTAAGCTGAGTCTCATGTGCTGGCTCCCCAGAATTGCTGCTAGCCTCTGACTGGCTCACGTGCCGGGCTGACAACACCAACAACATTACCTACTACTTCTATAGCCTTTGCCATGAGCCAAGCCCTATCTTAAGCTCTTTGTAATAATTCGCTCTTTGTAATAATTCACTCATTTAAACCTCACAACACCACTGAGATAGGTTAGATTTTATTATTCCATTTTACAGCTGAGAATATTGGGACCTAGAGAGATTAATAATTTATCAAAGGCACTTCTGTAGTAAGCGTAAGAACTAGGATTTGAATAAAAACAATCACCTTTAACAACCACTGGAGTTTACTGTTTCTTCCTGGTTATGCTGTCTGGGCTAGGACAGCTGGTGACTGGATCCATGTGGGGTCTGGGGAACACTGTTGAGGGGACAAGACTTGCTCAGCCAGCATGGCCCAGGAAGAATCCGAATTCTTTTCCTCTTTAGTCATCTTTGACAACTCAGGTCTTACCTGGCATGAGTTGCCCCACTGACTTGTGTTTCTTTTCTGTCAATCATTGGGGTTGTTGAGAGGAGGGACCTTGTCTGGTTAACCTAATATGACTTGTGCCTAGCCTAGGGCTGGACACATAGTAGGTACTAAATTAACAGTAATTTGTTACTACTTGTTGTTGATACAAGTTCGAACTCCTATTCACTTGACTCTTTGAGGTTAGAATTTGAGTTGCCTCCCTAAAAACTTATACACATGGTTCTGGAAAGGCTCAACCTAAATTGAGATGGGTTATATCTACATATGAATCTCTGGGTCTATGGGATAATTCCTGAGCTCAGGCGCTGCAAGGTGGAGACTCCTGTGAATCAAATGCACTATTATTGGGCCATACATCCTTCATGGACCAACCTCCACCTTGAAAACTAGCTTACATTTGTTCCTTGCAGATGTCAAGGTGGAGAAAACTTTCATGTTCAATGGGAATAATTATCACTGCCATTTATGGGGCACTTATTACTTTCCACAGTAGCTCCAGCTGAAGTGTTAGAGTTGGCAGGGCTTTTCCTGGCAACCGAACCAGCACTAACTATCCCAGGATGTGGAAACCCAGATCTCAGGACCTTCAGTCTCTGATCCAGGGAAGTTTGAGATGGTCAAGTCCTGCCCAGCAACAATGGAGGCTTATGTCAGGCTCCATGGGGGTTGTGGGGAGGAGAGGTACTGCCAGGAGAAATATTTGGGAGAATCTCAATGTCTGAAGAAATAACTCCTAAGGTGAACCAGATGTCCCAGTTTGGAGGCGGGGCAATGAAGAAGCTAGGGCAATGCCATTGGAATTATTCATCCATTCAACAGATATTCATTGAGAGTCTCTTCTTCGCCTGGTCTAGGCAATAGGGATGAACGCATAAATCCCCAAGACAGATGGAATTGGTTAGGTTTATGTTTAAGAGTGTGTGTGTGTGTGTGTGTGTGTGTGTGTGTGTGTGTGTGTGTGTGTGTTCTGCTCCTCCACATTAGCTGTGTGAACTCGAGTGAACCAATAGCTTTTTTAATGTCAAGATTTTCATCTGCAATATGGAGAGGATAATAGCACCTACCTCATTGTTTTTATTTTATTTTAGTTTTTTTTGGAGAATTAACTGGTATAGAATGTAAAGGGCTTAGCACAGACTCTGACACACAATCCATGGTCAATAAATGTGGGGTAAAAACTTTATTTTGGGATCATTTCCCAGTCTGTTTTGGATACCAGCTTGGGATGACCAATCCAAGGAAAGGGAGCTTGGAGGTACCCTCAGGGCAAAGAAACAAGGCTGCCTCTGGACATCCCCACATTTTCCTCTGTAAAGGGGTTTATTCAGATCCAAAATTTCCCGCCAAATCAATAACTGATTTCCTGTAGTCTCAGTCTCCAAATAAATGTCCTCCTGGACCTCCTGGTTAGAGTGTGGAAGAGGCGAATCCACGACGGGAGAAAAGTTCAGGTCAGAACCATGGACAGAGACATACCTCTGTCCGTGGTGCTGATAGCTTTCAGACCTCTTCACCTTGGAGGTGCAGCTTCAGGGATTAGATGGAATGTCTGAAACAGTCATGTGTATGTATGTGTGTATGCACGTGCATACATGTGTACATGTGTCAGGGGACCCATATCAGACAGTGACTTGCCTCAACAAGGTGACTTAGAACTCCTCCCTAGATCCACACTCTGGGCAACCCAAGCTAGGCAGGATAAGAGAATGAATGGAGGAGTAGTGACATCATAGGATGACTGCCCTAGTCTTCATAGAATTTCCATGTATGTTAGGAAAACATGGGAAAAGCCAATTCCAATCCTTTCTAGAAGAAACTGAAAGAAAACAATAACATTAAATTTTTACAATTACCTGTGAAAAGGAGATTTACTGTTGAAGTTCTATAGATGAGGAAGCAGAGGTTAAGTAGTTTTCCCAAGTTCACAGAACTGGTGAGTGGGCACAGGTGAGGTTGAAACTCAGGCAGCCAGACTCTAGCTGGTCCCTCTTAGCACCACACAATTGTCTCTCTCAGAGTCAAACAGAGAGAACAGAACGATGACAGTTCATCAACAAGAAGTCCCTGAACAGGTCTGTGGCCAGGGCTGCACACCACCTTGCCAGGCTGTGGGGGCACTGCTCTGTTCTTCCTCTAGGTGGGAAGCCAAAGAGAGATGGTGCCCTGTCAGCTCTTTTCAGCTTCCTCTAGACCTTGTTTTGGAGCAAGTGAGAGTTGGCAAAGTGTGGCAGTGGGAGCCTTCTTTACCTGCCCAGGGGTTTATGATCTGTCTTCTACTTCTGTGTCTGAGGTCTAATGGATAGAAAACTGTAGGGCTAAAACCAGCAGCTTCTCTTCCTTCCTCTTCTCTTCCCACTGACCATTTAGTTCCTGGGCTGGGACATCTGTTCTGGTTCAGGTTGCAGATGATGTGGGAGAAAGCCCCAAGAACAGCCTGGCTTCCTGTGTCTGGGACTCCCCTAATTGGAGGCTGCCAAGATCCCCCATCCCAGGACCTTGAAATCTGGGCTGGTTACTCTGATCTGATGTACATCTAGAAGGGTACCTGGTGCCCCAAACCGGCAATCCCCTGAGACCCTGCCCATCCCATCTCAGATCACTTTAGACCTGGGCTGCAGTCAGGGCTGGTTTTATCCTTAGCTGCTCCTGTGCCATCTCGCCCTTGTTTTCTGCCAGGAGCACCTCTCCCCTAGTCTCAAGGCCACCTCTTCAGCCTTGGCTTTGGGCATAAAGGTTGATCTCTCCACCAGTTCCTTTAATAGTTAAAAACAATTTAGCAAAACAATAGTTATAATATCCCAGTGGGCTTCATGATTTATTTATAGGCTGTAGGACAGACCCAGTAAGATATGTGTGACTTTTGGTGACTGAGAGAGACATTTTGAATGTGGTTGTTTTATGTGTGGTATGTGACTGCATGGGGCTAAATCTATTTGCTCTATATAATTTGTGTGTGTGTGTGTGTGTGTGTGTGTGTGTGTGTGTGTGTGTGAGTGTGTGTGTGTGTGAGAGACACACACACACACACACACACACAGACAGGGACAGAGAGATTGAGACTCATTCCTTGGTATGATATAGAGTTTCACCCAAGGAGCCAGCGCTTGCTTGCTCACGCCCTCTCTCTCACGCAACTTGCATGTTTACGTGTGTCATCTAAACCTGTGATGTGTTCTCCTGGGCACTTGGGGTGTGACTTATTGAGTGTGATTGCATGTCTGCTCACCAGAAAAGATACGTTTACGTATATGTGCCTTGGCATGTTTGCAGGTGTGTGGGATGCCCATCACCTGGGTGCCTGTCTCTCTGGCCCGTGGTGTCATGAGGCACAGATACGCCAGCATCTGTGCGGTGTGAGACTGACATCGTGCCAGAAACCATCTCTCTCCACCCAACCAAGTTCCCGACTTTTTCCATGAATGGCAAAGTTATTTCTTTGAAATGCTTCCAGTACCTGGCTTAATAGACCTTCCTCTGAGCATATTCCCAGTTCTGCACTGCTCCCCAGTGACTGGGGACCTTTTGTCAAGCACATATGAAATTAAGTGAAATAAAAATCATATTAAAAATTATTACCATCTAACAGCCATTAGTCTGCACACTGCTGTCAGCCTGTGATGGATTTCTCACTTACTTCAATGAATGTTCTAACGACAGTGATAAAATCACTCAGAAAAAATAGAATAAACTGTTAACCCTCTCCCCATCGACACTTGTTTTTCTTTGAGAAAAATACAATAAAGGATCTTGGTGGAAGGCCTGAGCCATAGGTGACTCTTTAGACTCAAAATGAGTCGGGTACGGGATGTGGGTCTTCAACCCTAAGCTTTGGGAGAAAATTTTGCTCTAGGCTCTAGACATTGGCTCTGGTTTCTAAGTTCTGGGCTGAGACTGGGGTTCGGGTTCACACTTAGCTGTTCCTGAGTCAGGTCAGGTAGATCCTAGTTCTTGTATTTTAGGCTTTAAGTGAGGTTAAAAGATGTATTCAGCGTTTTCATTCTGATGGGAGGGCCCAGGTGAACGATAATATATATCTAAGCTGAGGTGGTGGCCAAGGGGATGGGGAGACATTAGAAAGATGCTTCAGAGGCAGAAGAGCCAGGACTACTGGGTTTTAGTTCCAGCAGAGAGTGTGGCGTCATGGCTGTGTATTGCAGAAGTGAGTGAGTGGAGGCTTGAGGACATTATTCACCGAGATCAGGAAAAGATGGCCTTCTCTCGTGGGAGTGAGGAGGTCAGTGTTGGGTTCATCAAGTTTGGGAAACCTAGACACCCCAAGGGGCTGTGGAGAAGGCTGCTGGACTCCTGGATCTGTAGCCCCTGAGAAAGTTTGGGCTGGAGGGACAGACCTGGGCATCCTGGGCTCTCAGGTCGGGGGAGAAGCCAGAGAGTGGATGAGACCATCCAGGGAGCTTCCCAAAGACAGCCTCTTGAGGACTTTCCAGAAAATCCAAGAAGGAGACAGACAGAGCGGCTGGGGAGGAGGGAGGAGGACAGGAAGGTGTGATGTCACAGCGCTCAGGCAGGGAGAATGTGTCAAGAACTGATAAGTGGTTTCTAAAGTGAAATGCAGCAAAAATCAGATAGGGGCTGATTAGTGTTAATGAAATGTTGTCGTGTGGAGGTCACTGATGGCTGGGTTCAGAGATGTGAGAGGAGGGGGAGGGAAGCCAGACGGAGATCTACACTCACATGCTGACCCCTCTTCCCAGAGAGAAGTTTCCAGCACAGCCCTTTGCTCCGGGTGGGATGGCTGAGACTCTGTTTCCCCAAACACACAGGGGACCTCCTGGAGCCTCACTACTGTGATCTGAGACCCAGGCTGACTTTGTTCCTGTCTCCTACGACCTGCCTTGTGGCCTCTAGGAGACTTCCCGGTGTCACTTGGTGACCCTCAGAGGTGAAGGCATGTGAGAGAGGGGGTCCTCCCTTAGTCTGCAGGGATCCCAAAAGTTCACGGGTTCTGCCGATTCCTCTGGAGGATGGGTTTTGGGCTCTTCTCGAGAGGGCCATGGGCCTCAAGAAGCTAGCAGTGCATGAAGATGACTCCATGGAAAGGGACCTCACACCTCTGGATGACCCGTCACCTCCCCTCCCATCTGTGAGGCACTGTCCTCACTGAGAGCTGAGAGAATGTCCCTTGCCCTCTCCTGGAGTCCCATTTGTGAGAGAGGCAGGCGGAACATACACTATTCACAATGAGCATGAGACACGGAGGTTGAGGGAAGAAAGGTGATCCCTGTGGTGAGGTCACACAGCCAGCCAGCGGCAGAGTGGGGACTAGGGCTGTCGGGAGATGTCACATGATCTTCCCAAGCTGGGCTGGAGGCCAAGGGCTCCTGTACTTCTATCTCTTCTCCTTCAGCAGGGAGATGTTTCCTGTGCCATTTTTGGGGGGTGTGGACTTCTTCTATTTGCCAGGAAAATCAACCAGGGTGGCGGGGGGAGGATAAATGACACATCAGAGCTTGATTCCCTATAAACGTGACACGCAGACATGCACACATGGCCACACCAGTAGGACTCAAGTTCCGCCCCAGCATTGTCCACTTTCCCCCTTTTTGTTTTAAAGGGCTGGGAGGGTGTCTATCCTTTTAGATATAAGTAACCAAATTCATTCTGTCTGGCTTGAGCTCAAAAGGTATTTTATTTTTCAAGGACCAGGGTGTCTTGTAGGGCCCGAGGGCAGGGAATGAAGCTTGGAGCACAGTGGAAGAGCTGCTGGGTCCCAGGCAGCCTCTCTCTCTCTGTCTAAATTTTGCTCTAGGCTCTAGACATCAGCTCTTGTTTCTGAGTTCTGGGCTGAGACTGGGGTTTGGGTTTACACTCAGCTGTTCCTGAGTCAGGTCAGGTAGATCCTAGTTCTTGTATTTTAGGCTTTGAGCTAGGTTAATTTATTTTAAAAGATTTATTAAACGTTTTCATTCTGATGGGAGGTCCCAGGTGAATGATAATATATACCTGAGCTGAGGTGGTGGCCAAGGGGATGGGGAGACAAGGCAGATTAGAAAGATGCTTCAGAGATAGAAGAGCCAGGACTACTGGCTGTAACAAAGGAAAAGTTCGGAGGGGTAGGTTGCCTGCAGGCGCAGCTGTATCTAGGAGCTCAGATGATGCCATCTCTTGATGACTTGAGCCACGTACTAAGCTAAAGGCTCTGAAGCTAGTAGACTGCCCTGCTCCAAATCCTGGCTCTGTACTGCCCCCACCTCCACTCCACCCCTGCCCTGCCCCAGGCTGGTAAAGTAGGGAGATTCTTAACTCTTCTGCGCTTCTTTCATATGTAAACTGGGGACCTTAGGAAGATCTACCTGTGGGGAGCTGTGAGGAGTCCCAGAGATGGTGCCTGTCAGGCGTGGTTCTCCCCTCCCCCTCTGCAGATTTGCACTCAGGATAGCTCACTCCTCCCCTGCAGAGGGGAGTCCCAAGCCAGGCCCCTGTTCTCACTGGCTCCAGACCTGGGGATGGAGCCTATGAGATGTCTCCAGCCAGGCCTTGTCCTCATTGGCTTCAAACCGAAGGGGGTGGGGCTTATGGCGGTGACACCTTGTACTGTGCCCAGGCAGTGCTGAGTTTGTAAATGCCTTTGTGATTTGGGGGCATATCTGTGTACTGCCTGTATGATTATCTTTTTAGTACATGTTACACATCGACTTTTTTTTTTTTTAACAAATTTAATTAAGAAGAAAGTTAGCTCACTGTGGGAGACACTATAGTTATGAAGGAAGCCACAGGCACTTATCTAGCTGTGTGACTTGGGGACAGTACTAACAACTCTGGGCCTCAGTTTCCTCATATCTTCGTCAGGGATAATAATGATCCTAACCCATAAGGTTTTCTGAGGATTAGAGCCAGGTAAACAATGCAAAGCTCAGAACCATGGTAGACCCATTCTAAGTGCTGCCTGTGCCTTAGCTATATTATGAAGAGGAAAACCAGCATCACTTGCTATCAATAGAGGCAAATTTGAAGATGAAGATAATGAAAATACAGTGGGGTCAGTAAATTCCAGCGTCTGCAGCCTGCAGAGAGCTCCAAGCCCGAGACCTGCCATCTTTGTGTGAAAGGGCAGCTTGCGGTGTTGGGGAGGCGTCCCATAAGCCAGACCCAGAGGGAAACTTTCTCCTTGACCTGAGCAGAAGTTCTGAAGACAGTTAAAAGGGAAACAACTCCTCCCGCCAAACATGCAATGGGCTTTGCTGCCCACCAGTGGCCCACGTTCCATCCTCTGGGAGGCCGTGGTCAAGGGCTGGGCAAGAAGGACAGATAATTCAACCCGCATCAGCCTCTGGGGCTTTGCCATTTGCCAGCTGTGTGTCCTGGGCAGGTTTCTCCACCTCTGTGAGCCTCGAGGTGAGGCAACCGGGTACCACTCCTCCTTGGGCTGCTTGAGGAGTGGGTCAGATGAAGGGGTCAAGGGCTGGTCCTGGCTGTACTCACAGGCTCTTGTGTCATCTTCAGTGAGGCAGGGGGGCCTTCACACTCGCATCTGGGCTGGAGAAAAGCCAGGAGAACAACATTTAACGGTGTCATTTTCAGACAATAGCAGGTCGTGCTGTTTCTCCACAGGCAGCTCGGGGCTCACGTCTGATTTTGCTGTTTTCAGAGACTAAGAAAGCCGAGGCAGGAGCCAGGGGGCTTCCCCGACGATGGTCATGGGAGCCCCCGCCCCCATCATTGAGGGGCCTTTCGGGCACATGCGGGAGCTGCCTAACTAGCAGCCGCGGTGGCAGAAGTGGCCTGGGCATGACCATGCTCGCCGAGCAGAGCAGTGAGATGTGACTGCGGGGAACTAGGAGTCTGCCCGGGCCTCCCAGGATACTCTTCTTGCCAATTTTCAGGCGACCCTGGGCCAGCCTCTCAACCTCAATGCCTCAGAGTTTCTGTCTATAAAGGGAAGGGCAAGCACTGCCACCTTTGGGTCTCGGAAGGTTCCAGATGCACTCAGGGCAGGAGGAGGAAACCTGGGTTCAAGGGCCAGCTCTGCTGGGATTTGCTGTGTGACCTTGGGCAAGTCCTGTGTCACTCTGGGTCTCAGTTTACACAGTGGTTCCCAGGTGATCCCCATAACCGTAGCACTTGAGGGGCTGGGATTCTGCAGGATTCAGAGAGAGAGAGAGAGAGAGAGAGAGAGAGAGTGTGTGTGTGTGTGTGTGTGTGTGTGTACGCACACGCGTGCGTGTGTTAGTCCACCTGATATGACAGCAAGCCTGAGGAGGGGAGAATTCCTGCTTGCAAGGTGCCTCTAAGCAGCCTCTTGATATATTCCAGGCCCTGAGCTGGGCAGAAAAGAGAGAACAAGAGTGTGAACAGCTGGCTTAAGTGTCAGTCAGACCTGGTGTGAATCCTGGCTTCATACCTGCCCTGTGTGACCCTGGGCAAGCATCTCCTCCATCCTGAGCATCTGTCTTCTCATCTGTAACACGGCAGAGATGGTAGCACATGTGACAATGACACCATGGGGATAAAAAGAGTATTTGGCTCCCAGAGGGCTTAGTAAATGACGGATAAAATAATAATATTGATTGTTATTGTGTTTTGGGGGTGATCTCATTGTGGAGCAATTTCAGAACCGGGGAGTGGCCGGATAATACAAAGGTGGGGAGGCCAGGGCAGGCCAGGGTTCTGGGAGCGGAAGGGTTAAGTCTCCATGGAAACAGGCATGCATTATTTACACGGCCTAATGAATAAAACATTTATGTGGTAGGCTAATAAATTCCCTCACACAAAGCAAAGTAAGCTATGATTTAAATATTGGCCTCTGCTGGCTGGCTGAGTTATGGAGCCTGCTCAGCGGGACCCTCTTGGTTTTACACCTCCATCCACTGGAGGGAGGGAGGGAGGGAGGGAGGGAGGGAGAGGGGGAACAGAAGAGAGAGTGAGGAGGCGGAGATCCACCCTATGAAGTGGCCTTCTGGGGGCTCCTGACCCCAGGCCCGAACCCGAACCCACTGCTGAGCCTCTTGCTCTCCCAGTCCACAGTTGCTGTGCCCCAGGCATGCAGGTTGGGTGACAGGTGGGGCTGGTCCCTGCCCCGAGATGGCCCTTGCAGGGTGGCAGCTTTGCTTGGGGAAGAGGACTCAGGGGCTTGGAGGTGCATGCTGGGAGAGTGAGCCCACACTGGGAGGTCTGGGCCCTGCCTGGTCCAGGCTGGGGCAGTCTGGGATCAGATGTGGAGGAGGGAGGGGGAGCAGGGACAAGCCTCACGGGGCTGAGATGAGGCTGAGACAGTGGGGGGAGGGCAGATCTGGGGAGATGGAGCCGCTTGGCCTTCACAGTCCTTGTCCTTGTTGCTTTCACCTCACGTGGTTTTGTTTGTTTTCCTGTCTCTGCCTGCCTCTCTCTCAGCCTCCTCTCTTTCTCTCCCTGTCTCTCTCTTTCCCTTCTTTCTCTGCCTCCGACTCTCTTTCTCTCTTCCTGTCCCTCTTTGTGTATCTCCTTTTCACAGTCTGTCTCTTTCTCTGTCTCTCTGTCTCTCTCCATCTTGATGAGGTTCTCTCTCTGTCTCTGGCTCTGACTCTGTCTCCCTTCCCGGGGAATGTCACACGGCAGGGATGGGGATCTAGTGAGCCCAGACCAAGGTCTGCGAGGCCTCCACTGCACCTCTGAGGAAGCGTGGTTGTGAAGGGGGGGGGTGGGCGCTTCCTCAGGGCTGAAGGGTGGAGCATTTGTCTGAGGGACACTGGGGGTGGCACTGACCCTGGGAAAGTGGGCTCAGGTGTCACTGGGTACTACGGGGGTACCATTGGGCCCCCTTAGCAGGCATGCCTTCTCAATTCTGTCCTCAGAAGAGTGGAAGCCACAAAGTGGAGACTTTCCTGAAAAGGGAGACTGACACTTTGAACAAGTTGCTCACGCTGGGTTAGGTCTTTCTGGCTGTTCCCCGGGGAAGCAGCTCTTGCTGTCGTAGGGAGTGGCAACGGTCTCACTTGCTTGGTATGCCACCCCCGCCGTCTCCAAACACCCAGCTGCTCCTTCCTGCCGCTGCCAAGGGCAGGTCTGCAGCCCCCTGGGGGCTGCCTCCCAGAGCTCCCAGGACCCAGCCCCACGGCTGGCCATGCTGCTCCCCGGCCTTCCCGGCCACCTGGAGCTGCGTAGCCAACGGCCTCAGACGCCATGGTGTAAAACCACCCTTTTATCCTGTTCGTGGTCCTGTGGTTCAGACCGGGCACAGTGGACACAGTCCCCCTCTGGTCCCTGGGTCTGGGACGGCTGTGGTGTCTTGACTGGGACCGTGTTTGAGGCCTTGGGTCTTCTCTGTGTGGTGTCCACAGTGGTGGCTTTTCTCACACGTCGGGCACCTGGGTTGGGATGGCTGGGACAGCGAGTTGGACAGGTGTGGCTTTCTCTCACTCTTTGGGCTTCCTCAGAACATGGCGGTCTCGGGGAACACCCTTCACCCCACTCCATGGTGCTGGCGTGCCCAGAGCGAGCTTTCTCTCAGAATCTGCCGATCCTCTTAAAGGCTGGCCGGGCGTCCCTTCTGTTGGTGTGACAGACTGACCCAGATGCGAGGGGGTCGGAGTATGGACTCCACCTCTTGGTGGGAAAATGCTAGAAAGGGCTTGGTGACAACATTTTGGAGACAGCACTGTCACCCAGTGCTGTGGTAGAAGGGACAACCTCTCCCCTTCTCTCCAGCCTCGGTTTAAGGCTTGGTCTTGTAGGCCAGAAGCTTTAGGGTTTAAACCCCAATCTAAGCCTCACCAGCCCCTTTTGGGAACTTCAGAAACAAATAAGAAAGTGACTTCCATGAAAGGAGCACCCAGTGCATGGGAGGCAGCCATCCTCCCTGTTCCCACCAGGGACCTTAGGGCAGCACCTGCCTCCTGAGGGTCCTGGCAGCTGCCACGTCAGAGCATGCTGTGCCCTGGAGTGGGGACCTCACCCGGAGGCTTTGGGCAGGTGAGCAGCAGAGGACTCCTGTGGTGGACACCTCTGCTGTGCAGGGGAGGTGAAGAGGCTGAAACTCTGAGAGGACTGGCTCTTACACTTGTGGGGTACCCCCTGGGGTGCAGGCGGGGGACACTGTCCAGGCAGGCAAGCCCAGTGGTCAGCACCATGGACTTTGTGTGACCAGCCTGCCCGGGTTCATCCCTTCCTAGCTTTGTGGCCTTGGACAAATTATTTCACCACTCTGCACCTCCCTTCCTCTTCTGCAAGATGGGGCTGTTCGTGCCGACCCCATGGGGCCGCTGTGAGAGTTAAATGAGTTAATAAAGTGCTCAAGGGGTGGCCAGCACATAGGAAGCACTAATGCGTGTTCTTTGTCTCTCACTCTGATGAGCACTTGTGTGTGGCAGGGGCATCCTACAATGCAGGTGGATGCTTGGTGCCACTCTAACTGGAAACTGATGATGGCAAGGCCACATCTGTCCTCAGATGAGCAACACCTGGGATGTTTGGGGCACCCCCCCCCCACCCCCATCGATCCTGCCAGGAGGAAAGTAAGACTCTGGGAGCTGAGATGGCTTACCTGAAGGTCCAGGTTTGGGACTAGTCTGCCTGGCACTGCTCTGTCCTCTATGCTACCCTGCCCAGGTCCTCATCCAGGGGGGTGTGATTGGGGGAGGGACAAGGTGGCAATGAAGAAGGGGCATTTTGTGTGAGTCACCAACCTGCTCTGGGCTTGAGGGAGTCCACGTAGCCACAGAATCCACGTAGCTGGGGTGCCTCAGACCTTTATAAGGGCTGGTTTTGCATCAGTTTTCACCCTAGAGATAGTGAGAGAAGAGAACAGAGCCATCTCCCCATCCTTCAAGCCCTCCCCATGCTCCCAGTGGGGAAGGGGGTCTCCGGGAGACGGTTGGGCCGAAGCTCTGAAGCCAGCAGGAATTTGAGATCACAATGAGATTCGAGATGCTATCAAGGCTTCCGCCCTTCAGAACCAGTACCTACGACCAGAAGCAGTTTCAGGATGAGGTACACCTGGCTTCAGATGCCGGCCAGGCCGCCACTTGCTCAGTGAATAGTTTTGGGCAGGACATACACTGGCCAAAGGAACATTTCCGGAAAACCAGTGAGCCCGAGGAGCAGAAATGGCAGGTCACCTGGTGGCAGCTATGGAATTGCAGGCTATGCGCTCAGTAGGCAATGAGCACACAGTAGGGACAAAACACATAGTGTCTCTGATAAAAACCATCACTCTCCTGGGTGTTTCTGGGAGGATCAACTTTTTGCCCATCTGTTCAGGTATGAAACGGACAAGCCTAGCTACTCAACCAGCCAACAGAGCTTCCAGATCAGAAGCCACTGACTACAAAATGCGGTCAGAGTGAGACTCTTATTCCACGTCCCTGGACAAGAGTGTCTATTCCTACCCAGTCACTCAGAGGCCACCTTCCAGGCCTCGGCTGAACCTTGCTGCCTTCCACGAAGTGGTGGTGTCAATCAAAACCGCCTCTCCTGGTTTCTTCCCACAGGCCCCAAAACCATTTCTGAAACCATTTGTAACAGAAAAGGAATCAACCCACCTTTTATTTATTGATTCACCAATTGATTTTATACTAGGGATGCAATAGAGAATACGAGATACAAGCCTGTCTTTAGAATCTTCTGGAAATCCAGGTTCCAACCCTAGGTCATGCTCCTTGGGCATGTAATTTAACCTATCAGAGCCTCATTCTTCCTCATCTATGAAATAAAGGATAATAGTTCTTGCTTCTTAAAGATACACTTAGAGGAAATGGGAGGGGACAGAGCTAGAAGCTAAACTGCTTTGCATATTCCTTGTTTAGTAGATTTTATTCCAGAAATGTAAATATTTCATATATGTATAAAACAACACATTTTAAAAATTGGAAGTGAAATAAGACAAATGAACCTTAATGTGTGTCCTGTTGGTGGCACAATCAGCATAATCACAGTAAGAGAAACTATGTCAAGTAATTTTTAAAAATTTTTTTTAATTAAAAATTTTTTTTTATGGTGACATTGGTTAAAGAAAACCAGTTAAGTGTCAGCTGTACACTTTAACAGTAAGGCACATATATATTTACACTGTGTTCACCTCCCATAATAGTTAGATTTCTTTCTGTCACCATATATTTGACCCCCTTTACCCCATCTACCTCCCCCCTCCCCACTCCTCCCTACCCTCTGGTATCTCAAGTAATTTTTAAATACAGAAATTTGGCTGTACATTTTTTTATATTAAATTAATTTCAGTAATCATATTGTCTAGGGCTGCTCTGTGCATATAGTGAAATACCGCCAATGAGGAATTATGCTGGTGTCATTTAAGACTAGGAGTTTTTGTACAGGAGAAAGGAAATGCAGATGTAAGATCATTGAGGTTAAATAAAAACTTTGCAGTCCTGAATTTGAAATGGAAGTCATATAAATTCATTACGTATTTTATCTAGAAAATTTTCAAAAGATAAAAATGTATGGCTTATCTCAGCCCATTGAAAAGTACTAAAAATGACGAATAACTCAGTAGCAATGAGCACCCCGAGTACTCAGATTATGGCCTCTAAATACCATTTTTTTTTTCATAAAAGAAACCAGAATAAATGATTGATTCTTGGAGAAATGGCCGATTCTAGGTTGAGGAGAGGAAATGTATGAGATGGGCCTGGACCATCTCGTCTTTCTAGAAAGCAAAAAATATCAAAGACTCTTTTAAGATTCTATAAAAAGGAGCTAGAAGCAAACCTGAAAATGCTCTCATGGCCCAAAATGAGGAAATTTAAACACAAATAAAGATAACAGCTGCAATGGATTGAAACACAACCATGTTTAAAGCCATGGCTTCATAATGACACTAAAAAAAAAAAACCACACACAATTCTGATATGTGTTTTAGAGGCTGTTAGCATTTTTTTTGAAAACTGATAAGTTAAAGTTAAAAAATTAAGTGTTTATCTTGCCATTAACATATGAACATTACCTCAGGTAACCAATTAACCGATGAAAGGAAATTTCTTTTTAGAGACATTATCGAGCTAATAAGTGAAGAGAGAGGGATAAATTAGAATATCACTATTTTGCAGTCTCTAACGAAATAGTGGATCTAGGCAATGAGCTTTGATAGCTGCAAACATCTCCAAGAGGAAATAAAAGATAGCCAGATATTCTTATCTCTTGATGAAGTACACAACACCACTTATGAAGTGATGCTGGCAAAAAATAAAATCTAATCAACCTCTAGATCAATTATGAATTTACAGGAAATAGAGGATGGAGGAACACGGTGAGTGACACCAGGTGGGTGTAATCAGCAAAATCTAGATCAGTGGGATATTTTACAGATTATCTGGTTTCTTCAACAAAAGGAAACAATGAAGCAGAAGACATAGATTTAGAGATATGTCCATCACTTGCAATATATGGACTTCACTGGGTTTTAATTCAACCAAACTGTAAAAAAAAAAAAAGTTTAAGGCAATTTGGTAAATGTAAACTTTGGTTGTATTTTATCATAGTAAATAATTATTAATTTTTGTGTGTGTGCAATAATGGTACTTGGTCATTTAAAAAATCTTGTAGAGAGACAACCGAAATAACAAATGAGTCAATAAGATGTCTGGTATTTGATTCAAACTTATCTAGGAGTAAGGAGTGGAAGTTACAGATAAAATAAGATTGTTCACAAGTTGAGCATTGTTGAAGCTGAGTGATGGGTAGATAGGACCAATTATATTGTTTTTCTCTACTTTAGTATATTTTTGTACAGTAACATTTTCTATGATAAAAATAGAAATTAGAATTTGCTATAATGAACTTGAGTTCAAGTTTTAGAAAATTAAAAAACAGAACCAATCAGTAACTCCTGGACTGCTATCTCTCAACCGGCAGCAGCATTCAGGATGCCTATGCCACCTTACCTGGCTTCCGAGTTTCCTGTGGAAGTGCTTATTACATTTCCAGATGTCTTCATCCCTTCCTTCCACTGCTGACCACCCACCTGTTCTGGGTCCTAAGCCAGGTGGACACTGCCCAGCTGAGATTCTTTCTAATAACTTTTCTAGACTTCCAAGCAGTCCTTACTGAATCAAGAATGAGGGGACCCTGTGAAAATGGCTACTATTTCCTGAGTGCTTACTCTATTCCAGGTACACAGCTGGGCACTGGCTATGCATGAGATCTTTATTACCATCCGGTGTGCAGGTTGGGAGCTAGACTTACTTGTAAAGGTAAGCAATGTGCATAGGTCCTGCAGGAAATGAAAAAGATGAGCAGGGATATGAACCCAGGTCTGTCAATACCAACAGCCATTCTCAAAACTGCTGGAAGAGAGGAATTTAGGTTCCCTCTGTGTGTGTGTGTGTGTGTGTGTGTGTGTGTGTGTGTGTGTGTGTATGTGTGTGGATTAGGTTGGTGCGTCGTGAGCATGGTCACCCATAGTACCACTGCCCAGGCCCTGGGAGGTCAGGAGGTCAGTAGTCAGGAAATGCACCTGGCCCGGAGTCCAGATGGGGTAACTGGTACAAACCAGAGGTTTTTAGGGAGTCTATGGTTCTAGAAACACACAGCCAAAATGGTCTTGGTCAAGAATGAATGACTATGCCTATCAGGTACCTCCAAGAGCAGAAAGCAGGCAGCTCGGTAAGAGGGGCGTCCAGGGGTGTGCTTGTGCAGTGAGAGGAGGCAGGGCGGTCCTCCACGAGGCCTGGAATTCCTCCCACAGACTGGGGGCTGGCTGAGGTCTCCCTCATCACTCAGTCTTTCAGGTCTGAAAGCTCAGAATGCGATTGGGACACAGGTTCCTTCTGGTTTCAGAAGGTCTCTTCCTGCATCTCAGGTTCCTCAGTCCCAGTCTCATTGTGTTAGATGATGGGCAGTGCTGGGCTCAGCAGGCAATCAGTCCTATCAGGGATGGGATGAGTTTAAAGGAAATGGTTATGTTTAACTACATCTTAAAGGGAGAGAACGAGGAAGGGGTTAGGTATTCCTTAAGAACGTATCCCATTGAAGGCCAAGGAACACGCTGATGGTTGTGTCCTGGGGTCCACTTCTCAGGCCGGGGGCCCGTTTCCAGGCTCCATAAACTTTTCTTCTCCTGGGCCCCAGTCCTCACTTTGTTTTTTCTACCTTCGAACCTATCCCACTCCCTCTGTTCCTTGGGTCTCTCTTCCAAGACTGAGTCGTTGTGTCTCCAGCTGTCCCTTTCCACCCTGGGGGAGGCAGACAGAGGTCAGGTTTTCTCAAGATAGTGCAGCTAAGAGGAGTGTGGGCATTGGTGACAGACCCAGCTTTCTGGCTGTGCCACTTATCAGCTGTGTGACCTTGGGCCTCACTGAGTTGCTTTCTGCATCTGAAAATGGGGGTGATTATTGTATCTATCCTCTGAAGCTGCACCCCGATAGAAGTTTTCATAATGATGGAAGTGGTCTAGATCTGTGCTGTCAAATACAGTAGCCACTTGCCCCATGAGGCCCCTGAGTCCTAGGTGAGATGTTCTGTAAGTGTAAAATGCACACACTTGTATGAAGAAAAGGATGTTAAACACCTCATCAATGCTTTTCATATTGATTACATATTGAAACATTAGCTTGTATTATTGGGTTAAACAAAGCATGTGATTGAAAGTAATCTTATCAATTTTTAAAAATTAGTCCATGGCCATGCCACCCTCAACATACCCGATCTCATCTGATCTCGGAAGCTAAGCAGGGTCGAGCCTGGTTAGTACTTGGATGGGAGACCTCCTAGGAAGACCAGGAGCTGTAGGCAGAAAGAAAAATGTTTGCATGTAGCTCACATTATATTTTATCGGACGATGTTAATAGAGTCTTGAGAAGGTTTTAGCGTAGCGCCTGGCACGTGGGAAACCCTCAGTAAACGGTAGCTGTTACCTTTGTAAATACTATTTTGAGTAGGTGGACGTCAGAGCACGGATATTAGCTGGCTGGTGTGTCTGGGTTCCTGCTACGTGGGCCTCTGTGGGGCTGAGGAAGGGAACTCACATTCATTTAAGCTCCTACTATGTGCTGGTAACCAGGAGCTGCTTTACTCAGGCCGGCCCATTTAATCCTCACCATGGCCTGTGGAGGACATATTCTTCTCCCCCTTGGACAGATGGGGAAACTGAGGCTCAGAAAGGCTACCTGGCTTGCCCAGCTGTTTTTGTGACAGAGCAGTTCTTGAGTCTGGGGAATGGAGTTTCGCCAGAGCTGACCTGTTTGCCCTGGAGGTGATGTTCAGGCCCAGAACACGTCTCCTTCCTTCCATTCCTCTTGTCTTCCACCATCTCTCTGCTCCCTCTCCACTCTGACGTCCAGGGTCTCCAGCCCATCTCTTTTCGCCTCCCCTCCCTTCCTACCCAGGCTTCCAAAGGAGCTAATTTATTTCTCCAAGTATAAACGGACTGTTTCCCACAAAGATGCCACATACATCGTTTCATACGTTATTTGTTAACTTCATCAAACAGAGTACAGTTCTCTGGCGCTAATGTCAATCTCCACAGCTCATTGGGTTTTTTTAAAACAGTGGGAAACACAGACCATCATCTCCCGGCCACAATGAGGAAGGCAGCGCACGCTGCAGCCAGAGAGAAGAACCCTTTGCTTCTCACCCCAGAAAGAGCCATAAACCACGCTCAGCGCCAGCGCGTGGCCCCCATTTGACAAAGACAATTTGATTTGTCCGCAGCTTCTAAAATATTCATTCCACTTTGATGGACTATCGTTTTATAAATATAGATTATCATTAACCGACACCGGCGGTGCACTGCTGGCCGACCCAGCGCCATGCCGCCGGTTCGGGATGAAGACGTCCAATAAAAAAAATCATTATCTCTGTCTGCGAACCCTGATCTGGATCGTTTGCCTCATTTGCAGTGCAGGGGTCAGTAACTCACGCTAACTGCCTCTGTTTGTGCATTTCACGGCCTGGCCGCCCCTGCTGGGGAGATTGGCAGGATGCTTCTCTGGTTTGGACCTGGGGAAGGAAGCGAGGCGATTGGGAGGAGGGGAGAAAAGAAGACCGAAAGGCTCTGATGGGATCACGTTGAACGTGCTCGGGTGCTGTGTGTTTCAGGAGAGGCAGCGGAGTGGAGTGGGCGTGGGTAGGAATCTTGGAGAGTGTCAGACTCAGCCCCACCATTTACCAGCTATGAGGCCTTGGGCAAGTGAGTTAGATTCCCTGAGTCTCGCTTTTCTCCTCAGTAAAATGGGTCTCACGATCATGCCTACCTCCTATAAAGCTGAGCCTAAACACGTGACCTGGCACTTAAGCACACGTGAATGTTCGTTGCAATGATGATGATGATGATGATTGTTCTTTGCATTAACTTTAAGCCCTTTGACAAGTTGCTTGACCTCCCTGAACCCCAGTTTCTTCCCATGTAGGAGTCTCAGTTCTACCTACCTCCAGTAGTTGCACAGAGACAATGAGCTGGCGTACCCAAGGAACACAGCACATTGGATGATGCATTCTAAGTACCCTTGAGGATCATTTTTTTTAAGCTCAATGGAAGCTGGGCAGAGAGAATATGGAATGAGTTGTCCCCAAGAGCCATGGCCCCAGCATCCTTGCTTCCTGAGGACTCAGAGTGCCTAGGATGTGAGCCTGGAGCAAAAGGTGAGTCACAGTGTCATGTTGAGATGCATTCAGAGTTATTTCTTTAAGCGTCTCTTATTTGTCAAATACCACCCTCCCCCCACAGCAGCATTCTAGGTCTTGGTGGGACCCGACAAAGAAATGGGGGTGGGGCGAGTGAGTTTATTGGTGCTATGCTGCCAGGGAATGAAAGTCAAGGTGGAATTAAAGATTTGCCTGTCCTTGGAAATGAAACCTCGTCTGCAGCATTTCCTCTTACATTTAGCCATTTGAAAGAAATATACAACCAGGTATGGGGGAAAAAGCAATTGCAGAGAAATCTCCAATAGAAGGTGGCCTGAGGGAGAAGAGAAATAGCAGGGCAAGTGTGAACTTGAGAGCAGAGAGCAAACCTTCTTCATCCTGAACAAGAGCGGAATGAAAAAAGAGTGAAATAAACTCGTGAATTGGAGCTTCCGCCAGGGCCGTAAATAGGGCAGGTGGCCTCGAATCTTCCGGAAGACCCCGGCGTTGAATCCCCCGCTGCTCCCAGAAGCAGGCAGGCAAGCCTCATTCCTGTGGGAAGACATCCCGGGGCACTCAGCCCCAAAGTTTATTTAAGTGAAAAAAAAAAACACCCAGAGACAAGAAGGAGTGTTACACCACTGTCAAGTTTTAGACGTCGCCATCAAGCAAAAAAAAATTACATCCCATCCTGACGAGCGACTAATCAAGGCATGGCAAACGGTCCTGCCATAAATTACTTCGGCGCGAAATAAACCACACAAACAGACCGATGATAATAAATGTAAATTATTTCTCTGAAGAAATTTTCTTGGTATATGAGTAATACGAACCATCAGGAAGGCGTCTTCCTTAACATTAATTACAGAAAATGACAAGTGAGCTGATGACTGGGAAGGCTCATTATCTGAGAACATATTCACAACTTTGCAATTTGCGCGAGATGTACTCCGGCTAAATTAATCTCCCTTCTTTGCATGAGCCTCTTCTAATTTTCATGTTATTAACAGGTTTGCAGTATCAGTCAGTGCTTGTCACTCTAATCAGGTTTCAGCATGTTCGCAAAAGCGAAGCGTCATTTATAAGGATAAGCCCTCATAATGGTGCTTGCTTTCATGTGGAGAATTCTACAAGGCTGCTTTTAATAAGGTACTTTAATCATCTCCTTTGCTCAACTTTTGGCCCCACTGTTCCTTTATGAAGAGTCATTAAAAGACTTTGAAGTTCATCAAGGAGGAAAAATTCATGACATTGTTCGGGTGAGGGTGGGCATGGTTCGGAGGGGAAGCCGGGAAGCGAGTGGGTCCTGTTGACCCAGAGCCTGGTCGTAGGGACAACCTGTGCCCATTGTCTCCATCATTCAACACCTTATAGGGTTACCGCTCAGTCCAGACCCCTCTGATAGAGCCCACAGGGTAAGTTTCAGGGCGCATGCCCAGAGAGGCTCAGGGGCTTCGTTAGAGAACAGCCAGCCCGGTCAGGACCGTTCCCAGCACACCGCCATCACTCTGAGGAAGGCTGGGAGCTTTTTTGGGGGTTTAGATTTACTTTGATGGTCTGCTTTGCTTTGCGAATTACTTACTCTTTGGGACCAGACTGATTTATCTGAGACCAGACTTTTTTCTCACTTTTCTATAGGGTGTTCCAAGGAGTATCCATAGGGGGCTTGCAACTCTAGTGGGCCAATAGACTAGATTGACTGGTTGTGTGTGTGTGTGTGTGTGTGTGTGTGTGTGTGTGTTCAATCCCTCTTTCTGCCACACGGCTCACAGGGGCAGGACAGAGCTCATCATGGAGTCAAGGCTTTAGGTACACCCATTGCCTGCTAAATTCCCTCCAGAGAAGTTGAAAATGACCTCACACGTTTCCATAAACAGCGATGCATGACCCTTAGTTTGCCCTGGTCAGGGATCCTTGGTGACCTCTGACAGACCTTCTGAGCTCACGGTTGCAGAGAACCCTTCTTGCTGGGGTGGCTCGTCTCTTAGTGGGCAGAATGCTACACTGAGAGGCAAAGATAAGTCCTGTTCTTACCTTAGTCACTTACTCATTCTGTGGCCAAGTCACACTTCTCCGGCATCATCCGTATGACTTTTTAAGGTTTCCTCCAGCTTGGACCTCTATGATGGCATTCCTGGTATTTACCGCAGTTTTGTCTTCCCCTGTGAATGGGAGAGATGGTGGCCCTGTGTCTCAAGGTGGCAATCAGTGCTCACAGGGAATAATCTTCCTATTCCTATAAGTGTGTTTCTCTCCCTGTAGGTGTGGGGTGGTCTCTGTGGTGGCCTGGGCTCTGTCCTGTCTGGGTTAATATCAGCTGAACCTCTTGTTCAGATCACAGTGGTCACCCTTCTCTGAGAGCTACTCCGAGGCACAGGGGTATGTCCCCAAAGCCATACTCATGCTGCTTGGCCCTATCCTTTGGCTATAGTTGATTGAACCTCAGCTCAGCAAGCCAGGGTCTCTCCTCTGTGAATCCAGGATTGGACTAAGGGAAGGTCATGTGGTGTTAGCAGATAACTGGATTTACAACATGGACGCTTGAGAGACGTGAGGCAGCCATCTTTCCCCATGCGACCTTGAGGAGAAGGAAGGCTGATGTGTGGGGAGGGACAGGGAAGAAGCAAAGATCGGAGGCAGACAAAGCCCAGTTCCTGGTTCCAGATCCTCCCCAAAACCTCTGGGTTCTATGTGTCATCCTTGGATCCTAAAATGATATTTCTTTTTCCTACTTAAGCTTACTTGGGTGTGTTTCTGTTACTTTCAACCAAAAAGAACTAACCAGCACAGCTTCCTTGAGCAAAAGCTTACAACCAGTGCTAAGCAGGGTGGAGCTGTGGCCTGACAAGGGAGAGCTTAGGGTTCCTAGGTCTGTAGGCCAGAATGGAGGGCAAAGACCCCACTAGGTCTGAGGGGTTAAACCCTCAGTGTGTTAAGGGTTTGTCCTGCAGTATATGGTGTGTTGCAGATGGAGCTGGCCCTGGTGGGGGGGGGGTGGGGAGGAGAAGGAGGAGGAGGAAGGACCCTTCAGCAGTTGAAGGGTTTAGTTTAAAATCAGAAAATGAATCTTCAGAAACTTGGTTCTTTTCAGGCCCTTGGCAACCTGTATTTACTTCTCAGTCATTATGTCCCTAAGTCTCTTCAGAGATGCCAGCCCAGCTTATCTCTGCTGTGTAGACTTGAGATGGGACCTCACAAGGCCAGAGCCTTAAAGGAGGGACAACCCCAGTGATGGAGGTGATGGACCCAGACAGAGAACCAACCAGGTGAGACCTATTGACTCACCTCCATCTGTGCCTGGGAGGCCTCTGCATTTTAATGACTCCCCAACTCACCCAAGGGGACGCAAGGCCATTGGGGTTCATTCAAAGAAGCAGAAGAATGAGGTGTCTGGGTTCAACTTAGTAACGATGGGTCATCCTCAAGGTCAGGCAGCAAAATGGTACCTCAGTGTAATAAATCCATCTGGACTCTTCTCAGAGGTGTTGGCTGTGCCTTCAGGTTGAGAGACCAAAATGGCAGCCCAGTATGAGCCCATTCTGCAGTCCCTCCAACTGAGCCAGGGCTCGCAGTGGGGTGAGGCATTGCCCTCCTTCACCCCACACTCCAGCCCTAATTAGGACTTAGGTCCTGAGCACCAAAAAGGGTGGAGGGAGGATCCATATAAAATTCAAAACAAAAATAATACTAAACTATAAGACGAGTGTGAGAAGTCCAACGAAACTCTGATTTTTTTTTCCCATGATGGTTTATTTATTTACCTTTATTAAAAATTATTTCATTTTCTCCCCCCTTTACTTTAAAGTATCTCTGATTTGCAGACCACTAAGCGTGAGCTTACTCTGCCCATGAAGTGACCCGGTGCTTCTCACCCACCCTGAGGCCTTCCTGGAACATGGGGTCCCGTGGGTCTAGAGATGGGTGGGCAGAAGTGTGTCGTGCATGTGTGTGTCTGTGTCATCTGTGCATCTGTGTGCTCAAGACACCAGCTGGGGTGACCAGGGCCTGTGGAGGCATGATCAGTAGTCACTGAGGTAAAGCTCTCTCTCTGTCTCCCTGGCTCTCCTGGGCACTGGGTGAGGGCCCTGGCCTGGCATGGGTTTGGAGTACAGTCAGGTGATGGCTTCATGATCTGAGAGAACAGACCAGTGGGCAGTGGTCGTGGTGGCAAGGTTTTTCTCCCAACCCAGGCCGGGGTTTAGAGAGGCAGATCCTCAGGGGAGGACTTGGCCGACCTGACTGGCAGGAGTCTGGGCAGATGACCAGGATGACTCTCTGCTATGCTCCCCAAACCCCAGGCTCCCTTGTTCACCCCTCTGGCCCCTGCTCAGCAGGTCATGTCCTGTGAAAACTAGTTTTGGGGCCTCAGAACAAAGTGATGGAGGGGGTGCCACAGGGCCAGACTGGGCAGGGCTGATCCCTGAGAAGTGGTATCCTGGGTGGGGTTGCAGGGGAGGGGCAGGGTGCGTTACTGCTCACCTGGAGCAACATCAAGGCCTGGGAAGCACCACCCTCAAGCGGAGACCCGTTGGATCATAGCATCTCACAGGCCTCAGCATCCTCTAGTTTACCCACATGGTCCAAATGGAGCCACTGAGTCCTGGCGGAGGCTGTGACTTGTCCTGGGCTGGGCGCTGAGTGAGAGGCATTCTCATGGGGTGGACCTGGATTTCAGGCCTCTCTGCTCTGTTCTGTTCTGTTCTGTTCTGTTCTGTTCTGTTCCATTGAGGGTTTCTCCCTCATTTGGCCTTATGCTCTAAATAATATAAATGCTTTCCTCTTGCAACCGTATGTACCTGGATTTTGCTAATAGTCAGATGTCCCTCAGAAGTAGATATGGGGATCAAGTTGGATATGGTAGCCAGCTTCCAAGATGCTCCCCTCAACCCGTGATCCCTTCCTCCTGGTATTCACTCCCCCCGTGCAGAATCTCCCATGCTGTACCAATTCATGTGACCAACAGAATAAGGTGGACATGATGGTTTGTCACTTCCAAGATTACGTAAAAAAAACAACTGTGGCCTCCATCTTGGTTTTCCTCTCGTCACTCGCTCTGGGAGAAGTCAGCTGCTGTGTCACGAGGATACTTAGGCAGCTCATGGAGAAACTCTTGAGTGGGTCTGGAGGTAGACCTCTGGTTGAGCCTCTAGCCGATGGCGGCCCCAGCCAACAAGACAGCCTGACTCTGAGACAGAACCACCCAGCAGAGCCTGTCTCAGAAATGGAGAGATAACAAATGCGTATTGCTTTAAGTCACTAAGTTTTGGGATCTCTTGTTACACAGCAATGGATAACTAATACACTGGTTTGTTTTATGATAAAACGAGGCTGCAGGGTTGAATCAGTCTCAGATTCCAGAGTGATAAGACTTTGGGAAAGAAAGGCCAAAGTCAAAATGATTCAGAAATGCCACAGGTGGAAGCCCAAGGTTCACCCAGTTCCCTTCAAAAAGATGTGGGATCGGATCTCGAGTCTCGTCCTGGGCTGAGTCGGGACACGCAGAGATGACGAGGTCTCACCCTCTATTGTCAAGATACATAGAGAAATGAACGCATTCTCTGCAGCATGGAAAAATGACCCTCTGAGTGGTCAAGGAAGGATTCAGTGACTGTCCAGTGCCCTCCAGGTGCTGCATGTCCATCACCTCGCTTACCGTCTCTCAGCCCTCGGAGGTGGCTATTACCATCCTCACTTAGTTTACATGGGCCACCAAGGCCCTGGACCTTGAACTCTATGCTCCAGGCACTAGAGAGCCCTGGAAGGGTGTTGAGCTGTGTTTTGGAGAGACGATTCCCTCCATCTGGGTAGAGGATGGACCCATGGGAAGGGGCAGAAGGCAGGGACTCATTCTACCTGGGAGAGAAGCCTTGAGCCCCAGGCTGAGGCATGGGAAATGTGGGGAAAAGGCCGAGCAAATCGGGGTTCTGGCCAGTTCTGGTTCATGTCGTGGTACTGTGATCCAGTCCGTGCCTGGGCACTGGAGTCTGTGGCTCCCCAGGGAAGTGGCGGCGTGGCCATGCCCCGTGGTGGGGACAAGTGAGGAGTTCGGTGAGCTGCCTTCCTCACACGGCTTCTCCCCACCCATGGGAACAGGTGCCACCTCTCCAAACATCCAGGTGTGCTTGCAGTGGTGGAGGGCTCCCCTGCCTCAGATCCAAAGCTCCTCTTTTCCCCTGGGCCTGCCATGGGGTGGGGAGACCCTCTCTGGCAGGGCGGGGTGGGGCACCCCTGCCCTGGGATCCCCAACAGCCGCCTTCCCCACTTTCCCTCAGTGAAGCTCTCCTGCGATAATGTCAGTGCACTTTGCAGGCTGACAGAAATCCCACCGATAATTGGGAAGAACGGAAAATGAAAACATTAAAATTTGCCATGTCATATGTTCACTTTTTCTGATTGCCTGATACCCACCGTCCACTGACAGATGCTGTATTATTAACACTTGATTAAAAATCACTTCAGGTTTGAACCAGCCCGTCGAGAAGGGAGCGTCTTGACAAGACTTGTGGTTTGTGATTGACAATTAGTAATATTCAGTGTGTCACAACATAGATAGTGTGACTTATTGGTGCCGGTGTAATGCAACACATTTCATCTGAGCTCCTCAAATTGGTACATAGGAATCAGAAAGGAAAGATGGAGTCTCATTCAGCCGACTTTGATTACCAACAAAGGGGCGATTGTACATACCTGTTTCGGCGGGCCCTACCTGGATTTCTATCAATCAGCCAGACGGCTGAGATGCTTTCTCCTCTGAGGGGATGGGAGCCTCAGTCGGGGTGCATCTCATTATGCAACCCATAACTTCTCTATCAGCCGCCAAATTCTTCCTGTCTGGAAATCTGAAAGCTCCTGGCTCCGACACACTGCCTCCGCACCTCGAAATTACCAGCCTGCTCCTCTTAAAACAAAAGACTCCTCAGTCTTTTTTTTTTTTTTTTTAAAAAAACGATCATATCTTGATTGACGTGCTACATCCTTTTCCTTCAGCTATTTTTCTAACTGGGTGTCAGTGGGAGTTGAATTCAAGGGCCTTATTTTATTATTTTATTTTTTTTTTCTCAGTTCTAATTCAATTCCTTTTAAGTGCTTTTAAAGAACAGTGCAATTCAAGGTCTTTCCTTTTTTGGGGTCTGACCTGGTTATCGTTTTTGATTTCCTTCTCGGCTAAGATTATCCAGGCAGAGAATGGTCGCTTGCATTAGTGAAAGGTGATGAATTTAATGTGATTAATCTCTGCGAACTTGGGGAAAAGCGGACTCACGTGTGATTTAAATGTTTTGCAGAGCGGTGTACCTTGTAATAGAGAAGCAGATGGCAGTGTGGGTGGGGATCACACTGTCTCACCACGGCCTGAACCGGACTCTCAGAAATTTCCACCATCTAGAAAGCTCTTTGCTTCATTCCTGTGTTCTCCTGTCTTTGGTCTTGTCTGCTCCTACCCTGTTTCCCACAGCCCCCAAAACCCACGGGAATGGAGACCAGGTCTCTTTTGTTCACTGCTGTGTCCCCAGTGCCAGAACATTCTCTGGCAGGTAATAAGCACTAATGAATGTTTGTGGAATAAATGCATCGATGGTGAGGATGGGGGACGGTCTTGAGCTCAGACATGGAGGACTGACCCCCACAGGAAGAATGTTCTCTTGGGAGGGAGAAGAGCAAGTTTTTGGGGTACAAGAGGGTTCCTCTTTCTTTCCTCATCCTTGTCACCCCAACTTGAGGGGCTGAGCTACCACCCCCAGCTCTGGTTTCCTGTCACACCTGGGGAAGGGGTCAGGCTTTCTGAGAGTGAGAGAAGCAGCTTTTCTTCAGGTGTGAAGACAGGGGTGAGCTGGGCCAGGCCCTGCCAGAGGGGACACCAAAATGATGTAATGATTAGCTGGGGGTGGTCATCACTCTGTCCCCATATTCATTCATTCATTCATTCATTCATTCATTTGATCAGCAAACATTTGCTGAATCCCTAATAGCTATGTGAAATAGCTGTCAGGCCCCGGGCTAGGGGTTCATCACCCCTATTCTCTTCCTGGCCTCTTAGCCCTCAGGCTTGGACACAACTTCTTCTGGCTGGACTCTTGGGGCCCTGTCTTGGGTCTGCCTCCAGGGATTCGTCCCCAGCTCCACTCGTTGTCAACCACTGAAGTCAGTACACTGCAGTTGAGCCCTTGGGTCCACCCCACCCCAGCCTTGACTCACTCTGGGTACCCCATTTCCTGAAGAAGAGTCAGCCTAGGTCATCTGTTGCAGCCTGTAAGGAAAAATACTTACGATCCTGTATTAGGGTTATAGAGGGATCTGTCTCCTCATTGCTCTGAGCCCTCTTAGGGTGCAGGGGCCATGTCAGAGCCATATCTGTATTCTCAGCCCCCAGAACAAGGCTGCAGGGGAAGCAGGTGGGGCAGGGGTTAGGCACTGGCTGCGGGAAATGCCAAGGTCAAGTGAATGCTTCATCATTCATTAGTTGGGTGCCCTTGGACAAGTGACTCGACCTCTCCAAGCTTCAGTTTTCTCATCTGCAAAATAGAGAGAATGATGGGAGCCATTGCAGAGGTTCTAAGAGCAGGGCTCTTAACCCTTTGTATTCTGTAGACCCCTTTGGCAGTCTGGGGAATCCTGTGGGTCCCGTCCCAGAACAATGGTTTTTAAGTGCATAAAATAATAGATGCACAATTATGAAGGAAACCGATTTATTAAAATATAATTGTCAAAATATTAAAATTTGTGATACAGCAATATGCGTGCTTCACTAGCACATTAAGTAGCAAGATCAGGTGGCAGTTCCAGTAACCATCATGATATCGAGGTGGTGATAAGGGTGAAGGATGTTCTGAGAAGTCTGTAGCAACTGTCATGTGATGCAGAAACGTCTGTGATTTCTGCCGGTGACAAAGGCATGGGTATCGCTAATACTCATTCCTAATGGAAGGAATGGCTGAGTGGGTTTCAGTAAGAGGGGAGTCGATTTTCCTGTTCATGTTTAGCAGCCCTGAGGTGAAGGATGCTCCTAGGGCTGGGATGGGGACCGGGCAGGGGCAGCCACAGGGACATGGAGAGAGAAGGACTGTGGCTGGCTGGGGCTGGCCTGATGTGAAATTGTGGGGGGCCTACTCCCTGGGTTCTGAGTGTGAGTGTGACAATGATTTCTCGCAAAAGGCGGGCGATGTGTGCATGTAACAGTTTCACCACAATTTGTGCCACGTGATAGCAGTTGGCCACAGCTCACACGTACCAGTGCCACCATAGGCCATGGTCTGTGCTACGTACATCTCATGCGCGGCCTCAGTTACTACAGTGGCTCTGCAGGGTCACCACCACTGAAATCCTCATTGTTCAGATGAGGAGACTGGGACTCCGAAAGGTCATGCCCTTGCCTAATGCCACACAGCTGTGTGAATGGGGGTGGCTACGGGGAGAGGTCGGTATCGAACCCAGGTAGGGCTAATTCTAAAGCCCATGCTTTTTACTAGTTGGTGATGTTTAAAATGTTTATTTTACAATTTGGCAGACATCTTGCTATTTTATCTTTTAAAAAATCATTGACGTTTCATTGAATGTTTCCCATGCTCTGATTCGCTAACAGTTTTACCTTCTGGGTGAGTGACCTTTTCAGGTTCTTGGCTTTGGTGCGTTTCCTTAGGCAAATCTGTGAGGAATTGATGTTTTTCTTATTCGTTGGTGCTGACTTTATTTGTACAGATACTGCTTTCTGAACGGTGAATACGATTTGTCATCTTTGTTTAGAAATCCCTCCCCACTTGCCACTTGCTTCTTTTGTTCAAATATTTGTTAGTGGTAGGATTCATTATGAAACACACCAACGTCCATGTCATTTGATGGCAAAGGAGCCATTCTTTGGGATGGCCGTTCTCAAACCTGGATGATCATCAGGCTCTGAGCTGCCCGATTCCTCGGTGTGGCCAGGCCCGGGACTCTGCATTGCACGGAGCCCCTCTCCTCATGCTGAGGACACAGAAGCTTGTCCTCAAGCTGGGGACCGCTGCTTTATAACACCATCTGTCCAAACAATTCAGAATGTCCCGGGGGCAGGAATGGGGCAGGAATGAAGCATTTGAACAAAAGTGACAGGCTTCTGAGCAAGAGCTCACATTTCTAACTTGGGCTCTGTCACTTATAAAGTGAATATCCTTGGACAAATGACTTGACTTCTCTGGCCTCAGTTTTCTTTATTTTTTTTAGGTGAGGCAACCTTTGGTTGACCTCACAGATTGCAAAGACCTTGTCAGCTTACAATCCTTTTGTCTTTCTTTCTTTCTTTCTTTCTTTCTTTCTTTCTTTCTTTCTTTCTTTCTTTCTTTCTTTCTTTCTTTCTTTCTTTCTTTCTTTCTT